>RJWT010023680.1:0-16788 GCA_004365215.1 Cuniculus paca | reverse complement strand
GGGTTGGTACTTCTTGTTTGCCAGCTCACAAGCCAGAAGGGGCTGGCTGGGTTCTGACTGTCCCCCTGCTGGCCACAGCCTGCTCATAGTGCTGGTTCGCAGGCTGACCTTGCTTCCTGGTGGAACCTTATTCTCTCCCCTAGTAGTCTTCAAATTGTGCTGACTCACAGGGAAAGACTCGGGTCTGGCTGTCCCCACTCCAGCGGTGGCCTGCACATGCTGGTTCCCAGGGGGTGGGGTTATATAGTGGTTTTTTTAAATAGATGGATTTTAAAAATACAGAGACTTTTTTAGAGCAGTTTTGAGTTCACAGCAAAATTGAGCAGAACATTTCCTTCATGCTTTATTATGGCTTGATAACTCATTTCTTTTTGCTGCTAACAAATATTCCATTGTCTGACTGTATCACAGTTTATTTATCCATACACCTACTGAAGGACATCTTGGTGGCTTCCAAATTCTGATAATTATGAATAAAGCTGCTATAAACATCTGTGGGCAAGTTTGTGGATAAATAAATACTTTCAACTCATTTGAGTAAATACTAAGAAGCACAATTGTTGTACAGTGAGAGTCTACTTAGTTGAATGAGGGCTTTTAATCCACATTATCTGGTTGTGTCTCCAGAGACTGGTCTGAAGGTATAGACTGGGATATGAATCTCTGACTTGGAAGAGAACTTCTCCCTCCCCACTGCTAGGTTACAGCCCCTGGCAGATCTCGGCCCTTTCTGGGTCAAGGACTTTGCTGGAAGCAGCTCCTGCTCGTTGCTCACTGTTTCTTTCCCTTACAGGTAGCACCAATGTCCTAGAGCTGCACCGCTCTGTGGGTGCTCAGGGTAAGAAACCCTGCAGTGCTGACAAGCAACTGAGCAGCAGCACAGGGTTTTGACGATGCTGTTCTGCACGCAATGGATGGCAACAGGAAGGAAGTTTGAGCCTTAGATCTTCCTTCAAGGACAAGAAACCTATGGCAGTGGACGATTAGTTGTCTTCTGAGTTTCTTCCTTTTTAAAAAACAATTCTTTCAAACTCTGTTCTTTTAGTAATTATTCATTTAAAATAGTTTCTTCAGAATTGCCTGTTTATTCTCCTCTAAAGATAGCACTTTGTATTTCCTGTACAGAGTGTCCTCTGCACGGGAGATGGAGAAACCTTGCTATTAGCAACTACGGACATTTTGCTGTTCTCTTCTTTTTTTCTTTTCTTTTTTTTTAATATGAGAGAACAAAGCACTCAGAACTTAGAATATTTTCTTTTTCAGTAAGATAGATGAGCAATTGCCAGTGGTGTGATTAGGATTGTCTTTTCACAATTTTGACTGAGATCAGTTTATTCAGCCTAAGTAGCTGTAAGCAAACAGGAAGGAGAGAGCAGATGCAAAAGATCAGAGCCTTTTATTTCTCCCCCCACATCTTGACTTTTTATTCCATACAATAAGGAGACAGACACAAAAGTAGGGAACAAAGTGGCTTTTTAAACTTTAAGAATCAGATATACCTGGATTCCAAGGGAACACAAGCTACTGTGCTTGGGGCCCTCCCATTTCCCAGACCTTACCCTCTTACTGTTGGCTGCTGTCTCTTCCTTTTGGCCATTCCCAATTTATAATAAAACTGTAGTTTTATTTAAAAAAAAACAAAAGAACCCAACAGCCAAGCATGAGAAACTGTTGATCACATGTGAGGATGGATACCTTTGATACAGTGTTCCTTGGAGAAGCTATTCCAGCGATTCAGAACTCTCAGATAGCCAACGGGTGAACCAGAAAGGGAGGACAGGGACAGTGGGTGGCCCAACTCTGATAACCCCACCAGTCACTGTGAAGACACATCCTCTCAGCACGTAGATGTGTCCTCAGCCTGCACCTGAGAAGCAGAGAGTGTCGCTTTTCTGACAACATGGATTCCTCAGGACCAGTGATGTCAGTGTTTCTGTGCCAAGGAGAACAGAATTCCCCATGTTTGGGGACAAAGAAAGGCTGTTGTGGCAGGAATCATGGGGCATGGGGGTGGTAGGGCTTTAAGGTGAAAATGACTGCTCCGTAGGGCTGCAGTGCACAGACCTGCTGTAGAGAAGAGGAGCGTTCTTGACATATATGCTGGGTTAGGGACATATCATGGGATGCACAGTGCAGGAGAGAATGTGTGGAGCTTGCTGGGCTGGAGAGCAATCCAAGCTCGTAATGGTCTTGGAGAAACATGGGAGCTTCAGTGGACTAGGATGATGAAGGACCCAATGAAACACTTCATGTGTGCTAGGTGTGCAATTGCATTCATTTTAGGCCCAGGCCGTGTACCACTTGAAGACGCCTCGCAGAAGGTGAAGCGGGAGAGCAGCACCAATGCTATTATCACTAGCCAAGATCGTTTCTGCGGAAGAAGCACAGGGGATTTTCTGCTTTGCTTTAGTTTCTTTCTGTCCTTTAATAAAAAGAATGTATTATATTCGACTATGACCAGAAATGGAATTTGCCGACCTGAGAATGCTTGCCCCTAACCCCCAGAAAGTGTTTAAATGCTTTTAAAACCTTTAAAAAATATAAATGATTCTGTAAGAGAGGCCTTTAGGATCCTGTTATCAATGTATCATCATCACTTCAATAAATATTTATACACCCTTACATAAAGTGCACAGCAGGAACTGGAGGAGTTGAGATATGGCTACGTTGAGTAAGAAAGGACTGCACTAGAGGGTACAGATGCTAGGACACAGGTGGCCCTAACCATGATGAAGCTGTCTCTGAGCCTCTCCCTCCTCCTCTTCCTGCTGATGCCTCTGAACACACTCCCAGGGTAGACACCATTGACTCTCTCTTTATCCCTCAGCACCTGAAAAGTGCAGATAAAAATAATGCCTACCTCTCGGTATGGTGAGAATCCAATAATTTAATACATTCAATGTAGCTACCACAGTGCCTGACAATAAGTACCTTGTAATGTGAACTATTATAGTCATCCTCTCTTATCCAGGGGATACCTGAAACCAAGAATAGCATGGAACAATATATACATATGTGTTCATATAGGAACTGTATATGAAATATATATATATATATATATATGTATATGTATACAGAATGGAATATATAGGTATGTTTTTTCTCTACATACATACAGATCTATGATAAAGTTTAATGTATAAATTACACAGTGAGAAATTAACAACTTAATGTAGATTCTAGCAACCTCAGCATATGATTTTCTTCTGGCTTCCCTTTGGTATAGCCATATTATCAGCATCACTATTCTTGTCTTTGGGGCCATTGTTAAGTAAAACAGTGGTTTCTTGAAAATAGCACTGTGATACTGGGACAGCTGATTGGATAACCAAGACACTTACTAACAGGCTGGTAGTGTATGCATTGTGAATAGAGTGGACAAAAGTAGTTTCATGGCAGGACAGGATAGAGTGAGATAGTGTGAGAGTTCATCAAATTGCTCAGAACAGTGTACAGTGTAAAACTTATGAATTGTTTGTGGCTAGAATTTCCAGAATACTTCTGGACCTGAGTTGACTCAGGATAACCGAAACCTCAGAAAATGAAACTGTGGATAAAGGGAGACTACTGCATTTTATTATTAGCTATATTTTAACCTCTTACCTTGTCTATAAATTAAAATTTATCCTAAGTTTGTGTCATGGGAAAAAATAGTATATACAGTGTTGAGTACTATCTTTGGTTTCAGGTGTCCAGTAGGGGTCTTGGACTATGTTCCCCTCAGCTAAGAGGGAGGCTACTGAATTATTAATTCAATCTTAGGGGGAAGTGGGGGGGTAAGTGTCTCCATTTAGGCCATTAATCTTGACTCAAGACACTGTTCTGTATCTAGTTAGTATAGAAATAACACATTAAAAATTATCCAAAATCAAGTTACAAAACATTAATTACATTACGATTTCCATAATGTATCACCATAACAGACGCTATGGGCTGGATTGCTCCCTTCCTCCCAACATGTACGTTGAAGTCCTAATCCTTGTATTTGGAGATAAATCTTGAAGGAGGTATACAAGGTCAGAAAAGGTATTTACTCCAATCTGACCAATATTTTTCTAAAAGGGAAAATTCAAACAAGTAACATATGTGCAAAGAGAAAAGTGCATATGAGGACATCATGAAGTAAGTCAAGGAGAGGCCTCAGGAGAAGCCAAACCTATCAAACCTGCCACCACTTCAACCTTGAACTTCTAGACTCCAGAACACAAGAAAATAAATTCTTGTTGTTTGAACTACCTAGTCTGGGTTACTTTGTTATTCTCAGGGTGAAGGAATTTCAACAAATTTCAATTTATTTTGTTTTCTGGCTTTAAAAAAAATCCTTGTTTTGCTAGTACACAGTTTTACAAAGAACTACAAGACAAAGAAATACTCCCAGGTTGAGTTCTCTGAGAAAAATTTAGATGTCAAATTGCTGTCTACCACCGTTATTTTCCCTGGCTTTCTGCAGCTTGTGCTGGGAGACTAGGTTGAATGAGAGACCAGCCAGGAGCCAGCCTGCCATGGGCCACTGCCAAGGACCTAATGAGTATTCTCACTCATAGGATTTTACTACAAGTTGAGCAGGGCTTCTAAAAAGTACAGTATTCCATTCTAAAGAAAGGATGGTCTACTTTTACCTAATGAATATCCAAGTGTTTGCCACAAGGGCCCTACCAGAAGTCTTCCAGATCCCTCAACACCTGGCACATGTCCCCAGCATGGATTAACATCAGCATGACCTGTGTATGACATTCCTGAGGCTGACCTCTAGGAAAGAGGACTTCCTTACCTCCCAACCATGTTTCTGACCTTTACCCCCTCCTAGGAGCGAGTCCTGGCTGTGACTGTTTGTGTTGGCTCCGTCTCCGACCCATCTGATGTGTCCTGTGTACATGTGCCTCTCCACCACCTGCAGTGTCCCAGTCCAAGCAAGAAGACCAAGTGGACCTGGGTACCTAGGGAGGGACACTGGATGCTCCCCACACCCATCTGGGAGAAGACATAGGAGTCTTAATTGCGGTTCTCTGAAGAATGGTGCTGGGAAACTGGGATAAACTGGGCTGGAAAAAAAAACTAACTTTACTGTCTTGCTTCCTATTCTCTCCCTTTGTTCTGCCTCCCAGGCATCACCTTCCCTGGGAACCTCTCCCATCTTCTGCTCCTCCTTCCTGAGTCATGTCTGTTGGATCTGGCAGAGGTTGAAGGCCGAAAGATGCCAGGTTTGAATTTATCTCTATTGCCTTTATGATCATGAGCAAATTATTGAATCTGTTCTCATGAGATTACACAACGGTGAGAAGTCTAGTGTCACTTTGTAGGATCCTAGTTGAGGATTAAATCAGATAAGGTAAGTAAACATAAACACTACGGCTGGAAAGCATTCAGTAAATATTCACTTGAATCACTGAAGAGATGTCTTTAGTTACTTTCTAGGCAAAGAGAAAGGAGCAGAAGGCACTGGGACAACATGGGCAGAGGGCAGGAGAGGAAGGCTCTGGGCACCTACGTTGTGCTCTGGAAGCTAGCAGAGCATCCATCGCTCAGCCAGAGATAGGCAGAAAAAGGACTGGCGTGATCTCCTAGCTCTGTGCTGCAGTGAACAGAAGGATCTTGTCGGGCACAGGCAGGTGCTCAGTGAAGTTTTATACAGTAGTGTTGGGGATTTATAGAAGAAGCACAGTCTTCTCTCAACTAGGGACAATGTGGTTTCATTATTGAATAAGCATTAAACCAGAATATGATCCACACTGAAAGGGTTCAGAATATACTGCTCTCAAGCCCGGCAGCCTGATGTAAGGATCATTCTGAACTGAAGGTGCTTGAGAAACAGCAGATGTAAAAGAAGCTTTCTGCTCTCCCATCTCTACTGGGGAGAGCAAAAGATTCTTCACCAACCAGAGATAGTGCTAGACCCATATCAGTCCAGAGACAGCAACCAGAGGAATCTACCAACAAACCTTACTAGCCCTTACCTTCTCTTAGTTTCCCTCTCCACTTATTTACCTTCCCTCAGTTGCCTCCTCTGAAAGTCTAAAGTCGTTTTCCTGCATCTTGTTTCTCTACAAATGTATGGTTCTTTTGTTCAGATGTTACAGAAGTCCAAGTACACTCTTCAGAGTTACTCATTACCAACCACTCTCATGTATGATGTATATCTGAGGCACATGTTAATAAACCTGTTGGTCTTTCTCTTGTTCATCCAGCTTGGCAGTCTCATCTGTAGGGCCTCACACTTACAGAATCTCACAGAATACAGGAAACAGATATTTTCCCTTCTCTTACAATATCACAAAAAGACAGAAAAGAGAGTCATCCCCCTTACAGCACCAAGAAAGTGATACCATTCCATTCATCTTCCTTGGTAAACAATCTCCAGTTGTCAGGTGGGAGGATTTGATAGCACCTTTTGTCACATGTAGTGTACCCTAACTCTGCCATGGTAGTTGGGAAGACTACCATGATGGAAAAACAAAAACAAACAAAAAAAAAACCCTCATGTTAACAACAAGAGGTAGTTTTCCAAATTGGTGCAAGGTATCCACTGAAGTCAGGCTCCCCTCACTGTAGAACAGGGCACTATCTCCAGTTATATTCATGTTTCAGAAAGATGGCCCCTGGGTTTTTAAATACACATGTGTCTGTTATAAGACTGGTGAAAGACTTCACTGAATCATGATAAAGGGTCTCCCTACATTTGAAAAGGACAGAGAAAGGAATTATGAAATAAAAGGGAGAGGACCCTCTAACACAGAAAGGATAGATGTACATGTATAGGCTTATATATGCCTAGAACTACTCCTAAAGTGTTTACAAGAACTGATTTTATTATGTGTGACCGTATGAAAAGCTACTTTGAAGAAAGCAAGACATTATATTAGTCATTGATGATTTCTTATCATCATGTTTTGAAATCCAGTAATGCTTCTGTTCTTTGATTTGATTGGTTTTAGTCCATTTTCTATTATTTGATTGCAATATGTGAGAAGGTATGGAAAGCTATTTTGAAGAAAACAAGAAACATTATGGTAGCCATTGTTGATTTCCTATTATCTGGTTTTGAAGGCCTGTAATGCTTTTCTTCTTTTGTTTTGATTGGTTTTATACTGTTTTGTTTTGTTTGAATTTATTGTGTGTGAAGGTATGAACAACTATTTCGAAGAAAACAAGAGACACTATGGTAGCCACTGTGGACTTCCTGTTGTCTTGTTTTGAAGTCCTGTATTGCTTGCATTGTTCTGTTTTGATCTGTTTTATTTTGTTTTGTTTTATTCTCTTTAGAATTAAAAAAAAGAAGAAAAAATCAAAATCAAAATAAAAGGGACAGGATGAGCGAGCCCCCTTTCCTTATTTTCAATAGGGATAACTAAGTCTCTTAAATTTGCACCTGCCCCTACTATCTACAATTAAAAAGCACAATAATAAAATAATGTAAAATTATTGAGTTAACTGAGGAATAAACAAGTATTCATGGATTTAGTACCCACAAATCCTCAGAGAACCTTGCAGTTATCCCCATCTTTCAGATGTGGAAACTAAGGCACAAAGATTATTTTTACTTGTCTAGGGTTACACAGAGATGGTGCCTGGACTTCAATGTAATTCATCCTGATAAATGGGTGGACAGATGAATGGTTGAGGTCTGGGAAGAAAACAAGAGTTTTTCAAACTGCAGTTGAGTTTGAAAATGAGGTGCAGGAGGCTGTGGGAAGTCTGTAATAATTACATTTGCCTGAAAATATTTTTTCCAAGTTCATAAAGGTCATTCTTACTCCAAGCCCTTTTCGTTTGGCATCTGGGTTCAACACTCATCTCCTCTCACATTCCCCCATGAGTAACAATTTTCAACGTGTTTTAATGGTAAAATTACAAAATCAGATGGTGGTTGATTTGAATCTTTGTACATGTGTCATGCCCTTAATGATTTCTTTCCTGTGTCTTCTCCAACCTTGGCAGTTTGGGGAAAATCAGCTCAGCTCAGTTCCCAGCTACCAGCATATGCAGCACAGGGCTGCTGTTTTCTGCAGTATCTGGGACAGAAGAGCTGACATTTCATTTTTAATGGCCCCTCTGCCTTTGATTTCTCCTCAACATCATAGAAAATCATGGCAGCAGATTCCCCTAAAGGAAGAAATTCATTTCTCAGAAATATGTTTTCATGTTTTGGGAA
Organism: Cuniculus paca; assembly: GCA_004365215.1. Taxonomy (NCBI): domain Eukaryota; kingdom Metazoa; phylum Chordata; class Mammalia; order Rodentia; family Cuniculidae; genus Cuniculus; species Cuniculus paca. Next base: position 8,639 of record RJWT010023680.1, on the reverse strand, counting down.
TGTTACTTTTGAAATGTATTTAATGAACTTTTTAAGTTTTTTCTCCAAAGAATGCAAGATTTGAAAAATATTCTGATACTGTGACAGTGTACATTGTAAATTTTAGAACTTATGTCTGGTTTTGCCTCCAGTCCGACATTTCCATTCTCACTTACCTGGTTAATGATGGAAGTTTTAGGAAAATGCACATAAAGTACACTGGATCAGTGTCATTGTCACTTTTCTCATTGCTGACACAAAATACCTGATGCCATAAATTAAAGGAGGAAATGTCATTTAACTCACAGTTTGTAGAGGTTTCAGTCCATAATCATTGGCTAACTCCAAAGCAAGGCGGCACAGGTGGAGAGCAATGTTCATGGCAGTGGAAGGCAGCAAAAGTAACAAGAGAGGAGAAGAAACAAACCTCTTTCTGTCCCTTATATTGCATGCAGGCTACCTCCCCCCAGGGTGGGTGTGGCACTCACACCCTTAATCCCAACATTGGACCATGAATCAATCACAAACTCTAGATTTAGTCACTTCAGAAAAGTCCATCCCCAATGACGGCATAAGACTTTGGGGGGACATCTAGACATAAACCGTAACAATCAGAAATGTATTGCTGTGCCCAAATGCATTCAATAGGACCCCACATACATGAATACTGCAACTTCTTGGTACTGAAAGTTGCTGAGAGTGAACTCTGCCCTGCTCTTCTCTATGAGGACAGTGACACAGCAGACAGCCTGACAAGGACAAGTGGGAAGGAGAATGAAACAATGAGCCCATTCATAACAAGGTCACAGAGCACCATCCCATGAAACTTGGCTTGGAAGTCAACACACAGAGAACCAGCTTATTAACAAAGTAGACTGTTGTGGGTATGAGCCATGGCCTCCTCTCTAAAAGATAATACTGAAGCTCCAGTATCTGTGAATGTGACCTTATTTGGAAATAGAAAGATTTAACCCAGTTCAGTTGAGCTCCTTGGGTGGGCTTTCATCTATTACAACTTCTTCCCAGAAGAGGAAATTTGGATACAGACACAGAGCAAATGCCATGTGAAGACACAGGGAAATGCAACACAGAAAAGCCTCCACGTGAAAATGGAGATGGAGGTTGGAGTGATGTTGCTCCAGCCAAGAAATACTTAGGGCTACCACTGATAGAAGAAGTGAGTGGAACATCCTTCCCTGGAGGTTTTCGAGAGGGTTTGGCCTGGCCAACACCTGATGGCAGATGTAGTCATAAGCCACTTGTGCCACTGTTACAAGATATCAGAGACTGTCTGAATCTGTAGAATGCATAACGCAAAGAATGAACTTTCTTGTAGATCATGGGCCTTCATGAATACAATAATAAATATTGTATGCACCAAATTTAATTGGTGTAAATATACAATAATAAAACCTCAATTGACTAATCAATTGCATAAGTGCAGCACATCAGTGTAAGACATTAAAAATAGGGGAACTATGTGAGGGAGAGGAGTATATGTGAACTCTATTTTCTGCTCATTTCTGTAAACCTGAAACTGCTCTAAAAATAAAGCCTATTAATTTTTTAAAGAGTCAAGTCCATTGTTACACTGAGTTACTGCCTTGAAATACATCCAGTATTTCGATATGGTTTTGGAGTAACTACACTGTGGAACACTATTATTTTCTTCTAGCACCCTTGACTGATAGCACTGTACATGTTAATTCTGTTGAGAACATATCTATGAATGCACTGTGCATGAGTAGGAAATTTCCAGGACACACACTAGTGATAAAAGTAGTTTCTCTTTGAATGCTTGGTTCCATTTTCCCAGTGCTAAGAATCTCACTCACTCATCCTTTTTTCCCTACCTAACACCCAAACCTTTGCATTTCCCGATTCCTAGGACAGTATGATATAGACTTCTCTGACGTATGAGAACTTAGTTTCTTTGAGCTTTTACCCCCGTTTCCACACACAAGAGAAAAAGTAGTACAGTATTGCTTAGTTCCCATAAAAAGCAGCCTGCTCCCACTCCCAGAGTACATTCATGCTGGACAGAGAGGTTGCAGCGGTGCACATCTTGACATTGGGCAGCCTGGGAGAGTACCCAGCTGAGGGCAATCAGAACCTAGAGTGAACATTTGTGTTAACGGCTTCACGAGATACTGAGCCTGGACCTTGGGGTGATGTTGGAGAGAGTGTGGAGAAACAACCTGTGCAGACCCATGGGTCCTGGGCTTCCAACCCTAGACATAGGCTTCCTCTAGCTATCTGACATGGCTGGGTCAGCCTGCCAGTAGTAAGATTCCCAGCTCATCTCCCCTGTGAGAGCAGCTAACAGGCAGTTGGACAGGCATGTGACAAATCTCTGAGGTCTGTGCCTAAGTGCACTAGGCCTTCCCTACTCCCCTGGGCTGCTTGTCAAAGACTGCCTGGACAGCCTGATTCTCCTTCTGCTCCTGTCCCCTTAACTAGGAATACCTGTCCTCTCACTCCTTTTGCTCCTATTTATCTGTATCAGCTTTTTTATAGTATTCTAATTTAGTAGCAGAAATTATAATTTGGAGCAGGATACCCAAGAAAGTTTGTGTGGCTGAAATTGACTAGCCCAATATGCAAAAGCAGCCTATTGGCAAGCATATGTCCTCTTGGCCAGTACAGATCAAGGCATTCCTATGTGTCTGGCCTCATACTTGGTACCACACAAAACAGTGAATTTAAAAATTTACCTGCCTTCAAGAAGCTCAAGTCCTGGAGAGAGACAGACACTAAAGAGATGATTTGTTCTAATCCTCCAGAATCCCGATTCCCTGGCATGAAACCCTAGCGTATCCCTTGGAAACTAGAGTTTCAGTAGCAACCCATTGAGTCATTTTCATGAAAGGCCATTAAAGGAGAGAAGGGAGAACAGAGCATGTGGATTAGAATGGCAGAGTTGAAATAAAGACATTTTCACTGCAATCTTGGAGGAGGGAATAGGGAAACTGAAGGAATGTAAACAGGGAGCCATACCTTTGGAGAGAGAAAAATAGAGATGTTCATCAGAGGTGCTCATAGCAAGGGATTTGCATGGAGTTGCTGTGGACAGAACAAAACTAAATGATCTTTCATAAGAGGGAGAGAGCTAGATATTTTTAGCAGCAATTTTCCCAACTAGTCGGGCCATGTTAATTAATGAGAGTTGAGTTTCAGGAACCAACCACTCCAAGAGATAAAAATGAAAGAAGTTTTAACATTTGGGTGAAGAAGCCTACAAAAAAGGGAATCCCTTTCACTAAGCAAGCTACCTATAGGAAGGTAAAACATTTACTTTTAAGTCTTACATTGAGATAGTTAAGAATGGAAAACCTAAAGATTTTCCTGTTAACAAATAGACATTATTAATACAATATACATTACTATTAATGAAGAATGTGTACATTCATTAATATTTTCTCCATCCAAAATGTTGTATTTATTTTAGTTCAAGTAACAAACAGTGTAATAGTTACTTAAACTCTTCACCACATTTTCATGCAAGGTGTTAAACCCCGACTATTGAATTCTCTAGGGGTTTTCTGGAGCCTGTGCCATGGTGTTGGAGAGGAATTTTGTGGTAGGTGCTAACAGAGCAAAGAAGGGCCAGTTCATTTTTATTTGGGAATTTAAGGGTATCTTGTGAAGGGCACAGCTTTTAGACTGAGTACTGAAAGAGATGACATTAACCAGAGGAGCAAGAAGACTTCATTGCTCTTCTCATAGACCATCAGCCCTTATCTAGCTGTGTTTCCCATTCAAGAGAGTTGACAGATGCTTTAGAGAATAATGGTAGTGACATTAGCAAAAGGCCATTACCTACATCCTCTCATTTGAGCCTCAGAAAACCCCTGTGAGATAAATGCAAAGAGCCCAAATTATAAAGGAGAAAACTAAGGTTCATTTGCTTAAAATCACACAGCTGGTAAGTGATGGAGCCAGGATTTTTCCCAAGTCTTGCAATGCTTAAACCTGCACATTATTCATACTGCTTTTCTGTTGTCCTGTGTATGACAGCAGGAAGATACCATATCAGCACGGATGTGCTCTGTTGTAACTAAAAGGGAACTAGACCAAAAGGAGACATTTGTAACAATTTTAGAATGAAAAAAATCTTTAAAAAATTATTTTGACATAGATGACGCAAATAAATGAAGGCAAATGGAGAAAGAGACAGGGCCAGTACCAGCATTAGATATTTAGAGTAATATTAGTTAAACCAACTTGTACAAACCAACAAGAAAAAGTAAAGAGAGCATCAGAAATCGATAGCACAATTTTAGTGTTAGCTGCATTTAAATGAGACAGCTCTGACTCATTCAACAGTGACGTCAGGCAAACAGGTTACAAGGGGCAAAAAATGTATTTTGGGGAAAAGTTGGAAAAGAAATGATAAATTAGAATATATCACACCTTGATAACTCATCTCTGTGGATGGAGACTGAAGAATCATCAGGGATCTTTCTGGAACTCCGAGGGATCTGTGTGCATTCTTAAGTCTTCAGAGCAGGGCAAAGCACCTATCACCTTTTGTAGGAGGCCAAGGTCGTATGCAAATTGCCAACAATAAATGTACCATGCAGGTTGGGGAGTAAGTCTCAGGACCCAAAGCAAGCGCTAAGAGGAGTGCTAGTTCTTAGAACCTCAGTGCCTTTGATCCCTACAGGCATGAAATCATCTGTGCCAACATAGGAGAAGAAGGAAGTACCTACCTGCCAACAAATGGAGGGTCTCTACTGTTCCTGGTGGTCCAGGCCACAGTTTAGTGATATTTGTTCTAACGAAGTGTATCGACTTAATCCCTTATTACATACCATTTAAACCCTTGCCCTGTCCTTGGATCTCCTCTTTTTCATTCCCTCATCATTTATTATCATTTGTGAACATTTATGGAAACTCCTTTGGCGTTGCTGTTAGGAGAAAGGACTGATTGTTATTTCACATAACAGATGTTGCTGTTTTACTCTAAGAGGCATAATTCGAGCAAGGGCTCTCCAGGGCCATGTAACAAAGGATCTGAGTAGGTTTTATTTTATTCTGCTTACATTTCTTGACATAATTAGAGAAAGGATGCTTCTTCTAACAATATTCATGAGTTCCTTCCCTAAATTATAAACACCTGGGTTCTTGGTATCACTTTTCTATTGTATTCTTCTTATAAAATTTCCTGAAACTCATAGAAAAAAATGACTTTAAATTTAAATTGGGCTATGAGATTGTAGAAGACCAGAGAAAATGAAGTTGGAAGCAAAAGTACCCAGTTTAAAACTGAATTTATTGCAAGTTTCAAGGCTGTGTCTTCCAGGCATGGGAAACTACTACCAGGAGGACCTTCCAATGAGTCTTTCTCCAATACACTCTTCTTAGATAACTGGGGCCTTTGGGTGTCATGAAATAGCCATTTTCTTTTGAAATTCATTCTTTCTTTTTCCCTAGAAAAGGGGCAAGTCCACCCATGCTTGTGGTTAGGAGACTGGGAATGATTTATCCTCACTGTAGCAAGAAGTATTTTACAAGATATGCAATGCAGTTGTCCAACAAGAAATTCTAGATTGTTTATCCTCCTTCTTTTTGTTGAAATTTTAAATATGAAAGCTATTACAAAATAGATAGGCGGAGAGCTGATGTTTGACAGTCATATCCCCAAATCCACCTCCTCCAATCACTCACCAACCCGTAACTTCATCAAAGTGCATAAACACACATCCCAACAAGCACACAGGGGCACAGCAAATCTCGTGTCTCACCCTCTTCTCAGAGCCTTGCCAATCTTGTAATCAGGTCAAGACTTCCTTCAGCCTCTGAATCTCCCATGTGCTCAGCATTTTTCAAGTCACTACTATCTATCCAATTTTCTAGGAAAATAGGAAGAAGAATGCTGGAGGAGATACACAACACGTGATAAAAAAAATACAGTGAATGTCAAAGTTTTTTTAAAAAATTGTTATAGTGAAAGAAAAATTATAATTAACCCCCTCACTTTGAATACACTCACCCTATTACCCTTGCTACTTTCTGAAGCAGTTCAGGAAGACCTCTTCCATGAGCCTCTTTAGTTGTGTTGTTGTGGCTACCTTGGTATCAAATTAATTCAAAACATTTATCTTTTGTGGTCATCTTGACTGAGGATCCAGAAGTCATGTGGTGTCTGATTTGGAGAATGAAGTGCATAAGGGCACACTATAATGTTTTGGTAAGGCTCCCTTTGCATTGAGTGTCATGGGGCAGCAGAATTCACTGTATTTTTTATGGTAACTGGTAAAGACCATCACACAGGACTTCCAGCATGGCTTCAGAAGGTGGCAAGAACAATGAAATAAATGTGTTTGAAGTGAGGGAGAGTATTCTGAGGGGGATTAATGACAATGTGTCTTCTATTGTAATAAATTTTTAAGATTTAAACATTCATCCTCTGTCTGATCACATGGTGTACAGTCCAAGGAGGCAAGTTCTCTAGTGAATGTGGTCCCTGCTTCCTCAGAGACCAAAAGTCTAATAAATCCAAGCTGCCAAATCTCTCTATGCTCTGAGCTTCTGGAAGGTATGAAGAATGACACATGAGAGACTTGTATGGACCCTGGGGTGAGAAGGTTCTGGAAACTTCTGACCAAGCAGGGGAAGCTGGAGAGAGAATGGTTGTTCTAGTTTGACAGCTGGTTCTGGAATATTCAGGGACAGTGAGTGGATCATTCAGGATACTTCTGCTCTGCCTCCTGCTGAGGAAGGTGTCCGGGCTCATTAGCACTCCCACTAGGGGCGAGCCCTGGCTGAGAGGAGAAGTGAGAGCAGTCAATTTTGCCACTCATTAGCAACTCTGGGCAGACAGTGGTGGGAGATTGAAGCTATTGGCAAAATGAGAAGTTTGCTGCTCTGTGGGTACAGTTAGCCATTCTAGTCCTTGCGGCCTCAGTCAGTCACCCAGAGTCAATTATCTGCTGGTCTCACCGAGCAATGAGCAAGATGATATTGTTTAAAGTATTATATACTTTGTGTAGTAACTCAGTAAGTAGCCAGTATTATGACTGTATGCAATTTCACAGGAAGAAACAATGATCATGAAAGTAACATGCATAACCAAAAATCTTTATAATTTCTGAATTTCAGGAGAGCAACAAATAAATCCTTAGGATGTCTTATACAATATTACTCTATTACTCTTATATAAAATTATATAAAATTATATAATATAAAATTATATAATTATATAAAATTATATAAAATTATATATATAAAATTATATAATTACTCTTATATAAAATTACTCTATAAACTTGCATGTACTTATAATAAAAACTATTTGTTTATATGAAATTAAAATGTAACTAGGATCCTGTATTTTATTGGTCAACCTTACTCAACTGCCCCAAAGTTGATTATAATTAATGCCCACCTCATTAATTATATTGAGGTGAAGTGAAATTGATAGGTGAAGTATACAAGATAGTTTGCTAAGCACGTTTATCTTCTCAACCACCCTATAAGGTGGGTACCATTATATTCAATTTATAGTAACTAGAATTCATAGAAGCAAAATGATACTCCCAATTATAGGTAACAGTGAGCCTCCAATTCACCGTGGATTTTGTTTTGTTCTGTTTGATACAGTGCTAGGCATTGCATTCAGGGCCTCCACACTGAGTGATGCCCTCAGTTCATTTTAAATATTTTTCCTTTGTTACAGGACCTTGCTAAGTCAGTAAGTGTGCCCAAGCTGGGCTTGAACTTGTGATCCTCCTACCTCAGCCTCTTAGAATGCTAGACGCATGTGTCTCCACACACGGCTAGTGTGTGTGTCTTACTACTGCACTGATTGTCTACCTCCTCTTAGTACTTAAGCAGCAGAAGGATGATTGTCCATCAAGGGTGACCAGGTATGGATGTAATATGGTCCTAAACTCTCATTCGATTCAACCATTCTGCCATGTGAAGTCTTGCATTGCACCTTCTGTGTGTGTGTGTGTATGTGTGTTTGTGTGCTGCAAAAGGAAATATAGGAAACTAGTGAAAGTGGTCACCTACAGTGGAGGAGTGGGAAGGGCGTGGAAGGGTGACACTTCCCTCAGTATAATGTATCATTTAGGTTTTTTAAAATTTTTATTTTAAAGAGAATAAAACCAAGCAAAACAAAACAGAATAAATCCACTCAAAACAAAACAGTGTAAGTGACACAGGACTTCAAAAACATAGGAAATCAACCATGGTTACCATAATGCCTCCTGCTATCTTCAAAATAGCTGCAGATAACTTCAGACAAAGTAGAAATCAAACAGAACAGAACAGAATAGAACCAATAAAAACAAAACAAGCAATGCAATAAAGTACTTCAAAACAAGGTAAGAGTAAATCCAAAATGGCTACCATCATATATCTTGTTATCTTTGAAATAGCTGCCCATGCCATCAGATATAATAAAATTAAACAAAACAAAGCAGAATAAAACCCAACCCAACAAAACAATTAAAATGATACAGGACTTCAAAACAAGATGGTAGGCAATTAACAATGGCTACCACCTTCAGAAGGAGATCCCCCATGGATGCTACATTGTGTATTGTTACCCTCTGAATAGATGAACAGACTACCTGCTTTAGACCTGCACAGTCTGTGAAACACTAAACAGTATAAGCATTAAATTGTATTTTATTTCAATAGCTGCCATT
>RJWT010023679.1:0-16729 GCA_004365215.1 Cuniculus paca | reverse complement strand
CAGAGCTCTCCCTGGCCCGGTACCCATGTGCTGCAGCTCATCCCACAGGAGACAAGCCCACCACCAAGTCACAGCCCTCAGGACAACTGGCAGCAAGGACAAACCCTAGAACGGCAGGCAGCGGGGTGTAAGCCACAGCGGTCGGCACCTCAGGAGGGGATTCGAGAGCTGGATGTAGCTGTCCTCTCTCAGGACAGGGTGCTGGCCGCAGGAAGACACGGCCGGGCTCTGTCTCCTCCCAGCAGCACTAGGCCAGCCGAGCTGTAGAGGCTCCCAAAAGTGGGGAGGGGCAGGAGGCCAGGCCCGGGGGGCCCAGGAGACTGAATCAAGGGCACCCCAGAGACGGGGTGCAGCAGGACAGCCCGCCCTCCTCAGCGTGGGCATTGGAGGGAGGTGAAGAATTCTCCTGCGTGTTTGAGGTAGGAGGCCACCTGTCATGTATGCAGGCAGCGCACTCACGTTACGCAAGCAGCCTGAGCAACCAAGGAGGCTTGTTTTCCTCACAGCGTTTCCTTTAGAAAAGGTTAAACCTCCAGAAAAGGTAAAGTACAGTGCAAGGAAACACGTGAGCCCCGTCCTAGGTGCCCGAGGTCGTGCTGCACACCACACACGTACAGGCATGGGTGCTGCACATGGTCGCACCGTGTCATCAACCGTCCACAGCCAGAGTAGCGGCCACGGTGACCCTCAAGAGGGCACGCTGTGCTCCCAGCAGGGGCACCACGGCTCGGTGTTGGGGACCGCGGCACCTCAGGGTCCCTGCAGCTGTTCCAGCTCCAAACCCTGTCAACCTCTCGCTCGGCCTTAGGTCGCCTCCTCTCCAGTCTCTTCCTAGCTGGAAATGTCCCCGGGCCCAGACCGCCTGCCTCCTTCTGCTTCTTGCGGGGCACCCGGGCCTGTGCTCTCAGAGCTCACCCCGTCCTCCGGGCACCCAGTCAGGCCCCATGAGTCAGTTCCCTGGAACAGCCCACAGCTCGCGGTGGTGTGGGCTGCATCTCTGCAGCACAGAGCCGGCAGCCCTGCTCTACTGGAGCCAACTCAGAACAGGGCCTGGGTGGCCTCGCCCCATGGCACCTCCTGAGAAGAGCTGAGGCCCCTGGGGCTGTGGGAGACACTCTGAATCCGCTGCTGCCTTTCAATGGGTTCTAGCATTTCTTTGAGATGTTTTACTTCTATTATCCCTTGAAATTTAAGACAAAAAAGACAAAAACATTTTTAAAACTAGGGGAGGAAAGAAACATTCATTGTAAAAGATCAATGAAAGACACTGGGTTTCTCAGTCCCTGCTGGCCCCTGCAGCCTCTTGGGGGTCCCTGTGGGGAACGGCGGGGACCCAGCTGCCACCCAGAGGAGGACTGGCATAGGCAGACTCAATGCACCCTCCAGGACAGGTGGCCAAGCGGGCGCCATGCCACCTCGAGAAGGGGCTGTGCTGTGACCCCAAGGCAAAGCCCATGGACGGGCGCGCGTGTCGGAGAGGTTTAAACCCCAGCCTCGCTTCTCCCCTTGGATTAGCATTAAAGGCAGCAAGGCCCCCTCGGGCTCTCCTGGCCCCCAGGGAGTCGCCCCCTGAGGAGTGACTTCTGCTTTCCCAAAGGAGCCCGGTTCCCCTCTCCTTAAGAATCCGCCAGACCCACCACGATGTCCTTGGAGAAAATGAGCAACCTCCACCTGGAGGGAAAATACCTGCAGCCAGAAACCAAGGAGGTGAACGGCATCCTCATGACCAAGCTGATCAGCGAGAACTGGGACAGAATCTGGAGCTTCCAGGCCAAGCCGGACGACCTCCTCATCGTAACCTACGCCAAGGCAGGTGGGTGTGAGGCCCGGCGGAGAGCGCTGCCACTGTGGCAGCAGCGATGCCCGAAACAGCCCCTCACTCAGGAAATGCAGGCTCCACTAGGGCTGGGCCTGGAGAGAACAACAGCTACCCGGTCCCTGGACTCCTGGCCTGCACCGAGACCCCGGCCCCTGAGTCCCTGGGCCCCAGAGGGCTGTCGAGGGGCAAGGTGTGTGTATGCGGGGCTGAGACACAGGCACAGCTTCCCACAGTGGACCCCAGTCCCTCGGCTGACCCTGTGCTGGGAGGAGTCCAGACCCACCCTGAGCACAGCGGCCTGGGCCGAGAGAGAACTGGTGTTCAGCAGTGTCTCAGGGAGATTGCAGGACAGCAAGGTGGGGAAAGGGACAGGCGTAGAGGTGTGTGTAGGTGGGTAGAGGAATGGAGACCCACATCGGTGACCAGACAGTGGGGGGAAGAGTTTCAACTGCACCCCACTTGGGTGACATCCTATCACTGACTGATCAGGCCTGCAACCTGCCAAACGAGTGGACAGCGAAGGCTTAAATAAAAGAGACAGTGGGATGATTTTAAGGCTCCAGGAGGATCAAAGCCCTCTAGCGGAATTCAAGATTCTTTTGGGGCTGAGACAAGCAACTTCTCTGGGCGCCATCTTTATTTGGTTTTCAAACAAAGGAAGGGGTTAGAGTAGAAAGCGTGGGAAACTGAGCAGGACCTTGGGAGTGGTTCAAAGACTTTCCCGAATAGTAAATTATACCGCTCAGGAGAACTACAATCTGGAGAATTACACCTATCAAGAGAGAAGCCTGCAGCTGCAGTCTCTATCTAGTTTATTGGGGTGGGAGCCAAGCGTCCTCCGCTGTGGCCTTGTCCGGTCCTTTGAGGCCTCCGCCGGGACCAGTGATTCACTGAGTGTCACTTACTGTGAACCCACTGCCTTCTCCAGACGAGGGGCCTCACAGGGAAACTTACAGAGCCGGTCAGTTAATTTTAATCCCACTCAGAGCCGCTTTGCAGTGGCAGGGGGAGCTGGGTTCGCCTTTCCCCTCGTCCAGGGCTCCGGCCCACGTCCTCCCGTGAGGCCCTGTCTCACCTGCGTTGGCCCAGGGTCTTCCCTGTGCACACGGCATCCTGCGCAGCCCAGGCCTGGCTCTCCCGGCCTGCTCCACATACACACTGGCCCCCCCAGCCTCACCTAAACCCGCTCTGCTGCCTCTCTGGCCTTGGAGGTGACAGCATTGTCCCCACCCCTACCCCGTCCAGAGGAGCAGTGGCTCCTCTGAGGCCCTTCCTTCTCCCCTGCTGGGTCCCCTGCTGGCTGAGGCCATCCCCCTGCCCCCACCCTGCCTCTCCTGGCTGTGAGCCCTGCACCTCGCACTCCAGGCAGCCCTTCCTGCCCCCGCTCCCCGTTCCCATCGCCTGCTCTCCCTGGGTTCCCTGGGGTCTCTGTTCCTCGCAGCCAAACCGACATAGTCAAAGCACATCTGTCGGGGCAGAGCCTCAGCAACAAGCAGAGCAGAGGTGTTCCGGGCAACACCTGCTGTCAACAGAGGGACAGTGAGCACTAGGAGCCCTGCCCATGGGGTGCCATGGGACCACCTGCCCAGCCCTGCACATGTGACTGAGCTGTGGGAACTGAGCACCACAGACAAGCCTTCCCCGGGCCCTTTCAGGCACGACCTGGACTCAGGAGATCGTGGACATGATCCAGCATGATGGGGACGTGCTCAGGTGCCAGCGTGCCAACACCTACGACCGGCACCCATTTATCGAGTGGACACTGCCACCACCCCTCAACTCGGGTGAGTGACTGAGAGGAAGCCTGGCCACGTCGGCCTGCAGGAGGCCTCTCCAGGTGGGTGGGAGGCGATGAGGGCAGCTCAGGTCCAGGTGAGTGGCTGAAAGGCACCCGAGTGCTGTTCCTGGAATACAGGACGTTGTGGCACAAGACAGACAGCACTGCGCCCGGGGCACAGGAGAGGCCTGAACACACCTTAGGGGCACAGAGCCTCCATGGGCCTCGGCTTCCCCAACCCGGGGGGTAAAGCCTTGCACAGGTGCTACTAGAATGGGGAGGAGCTGCTCAAGGGGCCCAGAGCCAGGTCTCCTGGCCACTGGGGTAGGGGGTATCCCGCACACAAAGGGGACTGGGTCCCCCACCTTCTCCGTGCTGCTTCAGCCCCAGCCCTGATCTGATGGTTTGTCTGCCTCTTCCCTGCCTTGATGGGCACACATCACAGGGCCAAGCACGGGCACCGGCCAGGGGTCAGGTGATAAGACTGGAGTACAGTAAGACAAGGCCGAGGCCTGGTGTCTGAAGCACGCGGTGACCGCTGCCAAGACAGCCCCACCCTGTGACCTGTGATGACCTAAAGGAAAGGAGTTCAGATTCCCGACACGGAGAGGTGGCATGATTGATGCTCATGGGGGTAGAAGTGCTGGTCACTGTGTTACCCCGTGACTGCACACTGCACACAGGCCCCAGGTTGTATCCATCCATCATGTGTTTTTACCTGCCACTGATTGCTGTGTTTTGGAAGGGCCTTGTGTAGGCACAGAGAGGTCAACCTTGAATGACTTGAGCCCCTGCTAGGTGTCGCTGCTGTGGGGTACATGTCTCTGATGAGCCCTCCTCCCAGGTCTGGATCTGGCAAAGGCGATGCCATCCCCCAGGACACTGAAGACGCACCTGCCAGCCCAGCTGCTGCCACCCTCCTTCTGGAGGGAAAACTGCAAGGTAAGGAGGCCCAGTCCTCCAAGCCCTGCGTCCACAGCATGGCCAGGGAGCATCCCCACCTGAGTAGCATCAGGCAAGGACGGGGAGGGAAGAAGCAGTGGCTCCCAGGGCACATGGCGGTGTCACCCTCCAACCCGCACACCCATCAGAGTCCCCTCTTCAGAGCATGAGCCTGGGAACACATTGGGAAGCCTGGGTCGAGTTATTCTGATCGTCTGCCAACGGCACCACCTTCAGAACGGCTGCTGGATGACAGAAAGCAGGTGCAATGGCTGGGATTAATCTGACTGGCTGGGGAGCCACAGACTAAAAAGCACACCTCTGGGTGTGTCTGAGTGGGTCCTGGATCTGTGGGGTTGGGGCCTGCATGGTCCCGGCCCTTCCTCTCTATACTCTGGCTTCCCCACTCTGTTCTCTGGCTTCCCCACTCTGTCCTCTGGCAGCTCTGATCGACTACACCCGTCCTTCCACCACGATGTCCCTGCCTTGGAGCCAACCAACCGTGGACGGAACCCCTGAATCCATGAGCCAAATAAACCTCTCCTCTTTGCAGTTGTGGGTGTTGGGTAACTTTATCCCAGCAACAGGAAAGCTGACTGATAAACAGGGGTTTCCTGAACAAGGCTGGTGTCTTAGTTTGGGCCCCCAAAGAAGCAGAGCCATGAAAGAGACCCACGTGGGGGACCTGTGAGGAGAAGTGGGGCAAGACGAAGAGGGCCGGAGACCAGAGGAAGGAACACAGAGCCACGGGCTGCATTCGGCCCTGAGCAAGCCTCCCCATGCTGCTGCCTGCCTCGCCGTCCCTGCTGCTGGCTCTCGAGGCCCTGTGGAAATGCGGCCCCACAAGGAGCAGGACAGTGGACTCGGTCAGAGGACTGGCAGCAACACGTCCCACACACAGAGACCCTGAAGCTGCTCAGGGCCCCTGTACACTGCCCAAAGGGCCCACATGAGCCAGGTGTCCAGGGCCTGGCCTCCACCCCCTGGGACGAGAGATCAGATTTCCCCAGTAGGTGGAAATGTGGTGCGCAGTTACAGAGCCGGGACCCAGGAGGTGCGCTCCGGTCCTGTTGTACCTCTGCTTCCTCCTGGTCTAAAAGCATGCCTTACTCTGGCACTTCCTAATTCAGACTCTCTACATGCAGAGTACTCTGAGTATGCTCCCATTTCCCTTTGATATCTGCTTCACCAGCAAGTCTTGAAATCAGTGAAATACAGAATACAAAGCAATGTCAACTTACAAATCTGCAGTAAGCCAGGCGAGACTGCGCAGGCCTGTGGTCCCAGCACGCCAGGAGGCTGAGGCAGAAGGGTCACAAGTTCAAGCCCCGCCAGGGAATGTAGCAGCTTAGCGACACTGTCTCAAAGCATGAAATTTTTAAAAGGGCTGGGGATGCAGCTCAGGGCGAAGGCTTGGCTTTCGATCTCCAGGACCGAAGGAAAAAGAGTCATCAAAAGTGTGGCCTCGCCGGCAGCAGGACCACTCATCCTTGTCCTCCAGACAAGCTGCTTGGGAAGCCCGATGGCCCGGTGAGGGTGGGAGTGGGCCGAGGTGAGAAAGTGTCTCGCCGCTGATTCGCCTCCCCTTCCGCGCTGGACCCTCTGCATTCCGGCCATTTAGCTGGAGCTCCTCCTTGGTGCAGAGCACCCGCCAAGGCAAGCCCTGCTCTGCTGGCTGAGCCTGGGACTTCTCGGCTCACCCCTCCCCTCTGCACGCAGCCAGCAGCAGCACAGCGACCCACGGCCCCACTGCCACCCAGACCCGCAGCACCTCCATGCCAGCCTGACTGTGGCGCCTTCTCAGCCTGTGCCCACACTTGCACTGTTCCCGCTGCTCAGGAGCCAGTGCTGTTTCCAAGTCTGTCAAAGACACACGGACACCTGTTGGGTCTTCATCCTGATACCTTCTCGTGGTAAATCGGATCCTCTAGGGAACGTGAACCCCAGTGGCAGCACCTCCCTTTGCCCACCTCATTTGTGGGTTTTGTAAGAAGTGGCGTGAGACAGCTGAGCCTGTTTTCCATGTTTTGCTGGCGCACTGGGCCAAACCTGATGCTGAAAGGTGCCCACTTGCTGATTAGCCAAGCCCGAGATGTCACCCTCAAGCCACGGCCCTCGGGGAGTGATCACGGTGAGGGTCTTGGGATGGGCGATTGTCCTGGGTTGCCTGGGCCATCACCACCCCAAGGGTCTTCACTAGAAGGACCCAGGCAGAGGCAGTGGCGCCACTGAGGCAAGGAGTCGGCATGAGTCCAGGAAAGGACCATAGGACCAAAGGATTGGGAGCTGGAGACTGCAAGAGAGCTCAGGGACTCAAAGCAACAGGAAATGTGCATCCTCCAGGGCTACCGCAAGAAGCCAGCAAAGCAGCCTCCAGAAATGCCAGTGAGCAGAGCCTCAGATTCATTGTCAGCAGCAGATGGAAGCTAAGAGAGCAGCAGGCTCTAGGAGGCTGCCTGGCAGTGGAGCCCACGCCACAGTGCGCTCAGCCTGCCCAGAGCTGTCCCAAGGCTTCCCATTTCCAGCGACTCAGCCCTTAAGAGCAACAGCCAGGGCAAGAATCAGGGAACATCGCCTGCAAGGCATTTACACAGGAAGACGACGCAGCCATCACCGCATGCCTGCAGGGCTGCTAGGTGCTTCCGCGAACTTGGTATAGAAGTCCCGCTGTGAGGAGGGGCAAAGGCACAGAGTCACAGGTCCACAGTGCCCCCAGCAGCCCACCCAGGGACCTTGCCTTACCCAGGGCCAGGGGCAGCACAACAGATATTCGACTGCAGCCCTGCAGCGAGCGTGCATCCATCCTGCAGGAAGCCCGGGGTGGGGGGTTTCAGGCACGAGGCTGAGTCCACTGTCCTTCGCCAGCCTCCCCAGTCCTCTTAGGGAGAAGACCCCACCCCTACTGTCCCACAGGGACTCAGCACTGCCCTGGACCCTGGGCCTTGATCTCGATCTTGTCTGCCAATGCAGAGTAGCAGTGTGGTCCCCTGAAGGCTGAGGTTGGCTCCTTGAATGACACAGGCAGGCTTGCTGCTGCCTGGCTCCTCCCAGCCCAGGACCCCTCACTCAGCAGAGCTGGGGACCTCTATTTCACAGCTGAAAACCCCATGCCCCATGGTCTAAATGCAGTGTCACCAGATCCACAGGCAGACTCCCAGTGGCGCAGGAGGGAGGGGCTTTGGAGGTGAGCAGTTCACAGGGGCTCCTGAGTGGGTTGGGGAAATGGGTATGGCCATCCATCTACAGGAAGCAGCCCTCACCACAGGCCACACTCACCCAACACCTTGGTCTCGTCCTCCCAGCCCTGGCGATCAACTGCAGGAAACAGATTCTGTTGCTCTGCAGGCCCAGGTACATGGTGTTCTGTTGAGCAGGCCTAGAGCAAGAGCCACATTCCTGCAAACCAGGACACTTTCAGGACAGAAAACAGTGATAATGCCGAGCACACAGCTGTGACTCAGAGCTGTCCCTGGGCCTACGGGGCTGAAAGCACCCGCATAGCCCATCATGCAGGAGGGTAACCAGTCCAAATTCTACGGAAGGCTCCCGAGAGCCCTGACCCATGATGTCTCTGTCTTGTTTCTGTCTTTGCTGGCTGACTCCAGATCATCTACGTGGCTAGAAATGCCAAGGACTGCCTGGTGTCCTACTACCATTTCTCCAGGATGAATAAGATGGTGCCCGACCCCGGCACGTGGGAGGAGTACATCGAGGCCTTCAAAGCCGGAAAAGGCACGTGAAAGGACAGGGACCCCTATTCCTCCTCATCTCCTGACATCAGGAGAGAATGCATCCACGGCATGACTGGGGCCACTGAGGCCCTGCCGTCCTGCAGATGACACACTGCCGGCATCTGGGAAGACTCCGGAGGCAGAGTTTAAGGGACCAACAAGGGCCCATAGAGCTTCTGGCAAGTTCCCCAAGCCCATGGAGACAGGAGTGGGCCCCTAGACCTCAACCAGAGCCAAGATCTCTGGCAGAAGACAGGTTGACCACAGCAAATTCACGGGAGAATCCGGGAGGTGGCACCCCGACCCCTTCCCTGCACTCCTCCTACCCCCAAGCCACCAAGTCCAGCCCTATGTAGGGGCAGGGCAGCCCAGTGACAGTCTGCAGGTCAACTGGCAGCCATGGGCAGCTTGAGTCAGTGCCAGGAACACCGCTCCTTCCATTGCCATCCCAGGCCTGGCCACAGGCCTGGTGCTGCAGGTGTCCAAAAGGAGACTTTTCTGAGTCACCCTGCTAGCACACATCCACTGCCTGCCAGGGATCTGTGCCCAGTGCACATGAGAGAAAGATAAAGACTCTGCCCCTGGTCGTCAGGCTGTCTTCAAGGAGGAGTAGGTTCAGGAGGAAGCAAACCGAGGAATCCAGAATCTTTGTGTCAGCGTCCTAAATATTTAAAAAAAAAAAACACCTCTGTCTTTTCCAGCAAGAGTTCTGCTCTGATCTTTGTGTTTACTGACGCCCTCTTTATCTGAGCCAGCTGTGCTCCTGTGGCAGGTTTCCAGCTGATCCTAACACTGCCTCTCTCCCCGCAGTGCTGTGGGGCTCCTGGTACGACCACGTGCAGGGGTGGTGGGACCGGAAGGACCGGCACCGAATCCTCTACCTCTTCTACGAGGACATGAAGGAGGTAAGGCTGTGCAACCCAACGGGAGTTCCCCAGTCCTAGGATGGGATCCCAGTGAGGCCCTGAGTGTGGGCTGGCACCAAGGACACCTTCCCTCCTGGCTTTTTCCAGCCCAGTTTTATCTCCAGGAACTCTCACCCCTTCCTTGGCCTTCTGCACTTCCCAGGTGTCCTTCTTCCCCAGAGAAAGCCCAGCCCACATCAGCAGGTCAACCTGCCCAACACCACGAGCCTTGTCCCTCCTCCCAAGAGATGGCATCATGTCTCTCTTGGGAGGTGACTGCACAGAGCCGTGCAATCATATTTGTAAAGCTGTGTTCAAGAAACTCAGGGTCCGTCCCCCTCATCCACACCCAGAACACCCTTAACTAACGGCGCTGTGGACGTGCAAACACCAGTCCTTCACACGGGAACGCAGAGCAGATCCCTCTGCCTGGTCCTGGATGAGTGGCATTGCAGATCCACTCCCACGAGCCCGTGGAGCTCCAGGTCCTGTGGTGCTGCTCCAGATTACAAAGGCACCTCCTGGGCCAACACTACGGGTCCCTGCAAAGGAAAGGGGAGCTTCGCACCTTGCCATTTTGAGTCTTTTATAAGAAAGAAGCGAAGAACATTGCTTCTGGTCACCCTCCTATTGGTCTTCTGTGAAGCTCAGAGACACTTTTGCCAATTCTGACAGCCTGGATACAAGTTCATCCCCCTGGCCAACACTGCCCCTCCTTCCTTGGCCCCCCCAGAGGCCCTTCCCTGGCGCCCCAGAGGCCCTTCCCCAGATCTGCGGTTTCTCTGGAGGCAGGAAGCAGGGGCCGCCTCAGCAGGGACCCACTCAGTTCCTGTCCAGCAGAGTAGGTGCCTGGGGGCAGGAGCAGCCCTGGTCTTCCAGTGCTGCGGCGCCTGGGCAGGGCAGTGCCTTGCACTGGGCCTCTTGAGAAATATTCGCTGACTATGCTTCATTGTCCCTTAGCATGTCCCGCCCCAAACCGAACATCCTCCCTGACGGGAGACCTAAAATTCTTGTTTCCTGTAACTGTTCCACATGCAGGACCCAAAGAGGGAAATCCGGAAGATACTGCAGTTCCTGGAGAAAGACATCACAGAGGAGGTTCTGAACAAGATCGTCTACCACACCTCCTTTGACGTGATGAAACACAACCCAATGGCCAACTACACCACCCTGCCCCCCAGCATCATGGACCACTCCATCTCCCCTTTCATGAGGAAAGGTAATGGCTTCGCCTCCTGCGCACCAAGTGCAACCTCGGGGTCCTGGGGGCCACTGAGGTTCTCCCCGTCTTCGTGCTCCTTGCTTGCTCTTGTTGGCAGCACTGCTGTGAAGCTTTGCAGAGGCGCCTTCCTGTTTCCTCCCGTCCCCCCAGTCCTTCTATGCGTCCTCCATCCCCTGCGTCCACGGGGTGCATTCCCACTCCTCCCCGGGCTCCTGCAGCAGCCGCTGAGTCCTGTCTCACTTCAGGGGTGCCCGGGGACTGGAAGAATCACTTCACTGTGGCCCAGAGCGAAGCCTTCGACAAGGACTACCAGGAGAAGATGGCAGGGAGCACCCTGAGCTTCCGCACAGAGATCTGAGGGCCGAGGGCCAGGGTGGGTCTGCCCCAGGCCCCCACAGATTTCACTGGCTTGATCCTGCAGTCCAGGAGACTCAGGACAGACCCATTCCTCCGTCCCAAGCCGCTGTGCCAGGATACTAGTGGTGTGACCAGCCCCAGAGAGACGCTCCCAGCTGAGTTAGAGATCAGCCCTGTAGACCCTGTGCTGGGGATCATGTGCCTTCCCGAGTCAGGCAAAATAAAGAAAGATCAACTCCACTGCTCCTCCACAATTGTCTGGTCTCTCCAAGGGGAGCCTCAGGGAGAGACATGTGAGTAATTTCCACCCAGGAGCCCGGGTGCAGGGACAGCACTGGGGGTGGGGGGGCAGCACAGCTCCACCTTGGACACTCTCAGCAGACCTCTCCCAGCACAGAGGCCCTGAACAGGCGTAAAGCACGGGTCCCAAGGCTGGGAGATCACAGGTCCATGGCCCACAGCTGGCCAGGGACTTCTGGTCCTCAACCCACAAAGGAAGGGGCAGGGGCCACCCTCACACCTGTCAGAAACATTCCTCAGTCTCAGCGCTAGCCGGGGACCAACTGTTCTGTGCTGGGCATCGGCTCCTGGGCCCCCTGAGGAGATTCACAGTGCAGTCCGCAGACAGGGCTGAGTCAGAAAGCACGCTCGCGAGGGCCAGCACAGCACACTAAGCCAGGCTAACCCTTCCTGTCAGGACAGGGCAGTGAGAGCGGTTCAGGCAGCAGAGCTAGAGGACAGGTGGCAGCTGCCAGTAATAAAAGTCCAACCACGAGAGGAAAGGACAGCAATGCCCAGAGACAGACGCCGAGAGATGGACGCCCAGGGACAGACAACTGGGGATGGACACCCAGAGACAGACTCCTGGGGATGGACACACAGGGATGGACGACAGGGGACGGTCACCTGGGGATGGACACACAGAGACGGACACAGAAGCAGGTCTGGTTCTGGCCTATCTTCTGTTTTCATAGAACTCGGGGAGCATTGGGCTGGTGACTAGCAGGCTTCCTTTCAATCCTCTGAATCTCTGTCCTTGCATCAGAGGGGAGCTTTGGCACTCACGTGGTCTCGGTCTTGGATCAGGCGTGGGTGCACTAAAGCCACCAGGCTAATGTGTGCAAACGAGGCAGGTAGGGTCACCTGAGCTCAGTGTGGCGCTGAGCCCCACGGGTGGCAGTGGGCTCTGGAGGTCCAGGCCATGCCAGCAGGGAGCCCCTCTCCAGGAAGCCCAAGGCCACAGCTCAGGCCATGTAGACTGCTGTCCTTTGTAGAATTTCCTCTCCGGTTCCACTGCCAGCCTTGGGGTTCCACTGCCAGCCTCGGGGTCCCACTCATAATTACTAACAACTCCTTTATCAGCACCACCAGGGCTGGCTGTCCAGAGGCGGGCACTGACCCGACCCTCCTGCGAGGCTCCCCTCCCTAGATGCTGCCCTGGGTGACCTGGCGTCACATCCAGCTGCAGCTTGGTCAAGACGGACAGGATGCCCGGCACCCAGAGGGGACTCCGTGGGTGCATCCAGCAAGCCAAGATATCCCAGGGCCAGAGAGGTCACTGCAGGCCATAGAGCCGGTGATGGGGAGCAACACAGGCTGAACGCGGAGGAGGAGTTCACACAGGGTTCTTAGAGAGGGGAAAGGAGTTTCCCACGATCCCAGGGAAACATAACTAAAGTAGAACATTCAAGACCGCGTCGTGCACCTTAAGAAAACCTCAAATCTCTCATCTGTGCTGAAGCATCTTTTTTTATACTTCGTTTCACAAAAAGACCCCCAGCAAAACTGTCAGCACTGCCAAACTGGTCAGCTGCACATGTGATCTGTCTTTTCCTCATCCTCCGAGTGAAATCTATGTTAAGAAACTGTCTGCTGTCATTTATACAGATTTTGGAGGGAACAGTGCATTGTTTTAAAGGAATGTCAGGAAGATACACCATGTGGGAGGGGGACTTCCCGCAGCACTAAAGCACACAAATAATTACCTCCCCAGCCGAGAACAAAGCCACCTGGCCTTTCTATCCCAAGATGCAGGTCACTAACCACACGGTAAACAACCCTGCTGCACGGTGGGTATGCAGTGTCAGCTGAACAGCACATTAAACGGCAAGGTCCTGTCTGCGCCCCAGACCAGCAGTCCAGTTCATGGCAGGGCCACCTGGGAACCCCCACTGTTCTTCGGGCCCACATCTGCTCCCTCTGAACCCGTGTGGGCACAAAGCAGGCGTCAGTGTGGACAATGGCAACGTGTCTGCAGTTTTCAACTAAGCAAAACCTGGCCTTTCTTTTTCTACAATTCTAAAGTTCTTTATACTTTAATTGTAAAAATATTCTAAAATTACGATATCCAAGAATTTCAAAGTATTTCTGAAGTTTTCTCTTTATAAACTGTGCTGTGTCCTCTTAAACAATATTTGAAGCACTATAAAGAAGAGCAAATGGTTTAATTGGGTGTTTAAATGCCTGTCTCCTAGCCCTGTAAAGTGATGGTGGGGATGAGGGCTGCCCACATCTCCTTGCTAACCCGACTCTCTGCGTGGTCTGCGTGAACACACGAGAGAGAGAGCCTCTGTCCTGACCACGTGCCTCACATTTACACACACACACACTCCCTTATGCGTTGTCGATCATGGGAGATCAAACTGTAAGTGTTTAAGGATAACTTATCTCACAGCCACTCGCTTAGAAGGAGACTGAAGGCAGCAATGGAAAGTTTGAATCACAGAAGTTTAGGATAAGAAATGGGAGACTCCGGAAGATCACACAACCCAGCAACTTCCCTTTTGTGGGGAGAAAGTGCTGGCCTGGACAGTCACCCTGGCTGTAGTCAAATCAGGACTGGGCAGGCTCAGAGCTATCCCCGCATGGCACTGGACTCAGGCAGGTTCCAAAGTTCTCCTCTTCGGGCTGATCTTGCACTTGGACTCCTGTTGGCTCTCGGAACAGAGCTGCACAGCTCAGTGCCCCAGGGTGCTTTCTGATCACACCTGGCCCAAACTCTCTGACCAAGCACTCTGCTCTTTGTGGGCTGCCCTCCCCTGATCCAAGGCCTGCCTGGGCCATACTATGCTGATTCCTAACCGTGGCCTCTCCTGTCCTGCCCAGAAAAAAACCAAGAAGGAGGGTCTGCAGCTTTTGGCAAGACTCTTTGAGCCCCTGGGAAAGCTTCTCCTCCTGAGTCTCTCTGCCTATGTTATCTGTGAGAGAGCCGGGCCACACAGTTTCTCAGGGTCACAGCCCCAGCCACACGCAGGTCCTTAGAGAACACACCCATCAGTGCAGCCACACCAAGCCCCCTGCACCCTACAAAGCAGACATCTGGGTTTTAGCACTTTCCTGAAATCTCACCTGCCCAAGGTGACTGTCATTAACTCGACATCTGTGGAGAAAATAAGGAGATCCAACCTGAGCATGGATCAGGTTCAGGTCAGCAAACAGAGTGCCAGTGTTCCTTCTCGCTGCCTGAGGAGGGCTCCAGCCTGCTGGGCTCCTGGGTCTGCCCTGGCTGGACTCCTGTGAGTGACTGTGGGCAAAAGGACACAGCAGAGCAGTGCCATGAAGGCAGAGGTCCCAGGTGAGGATTGTGCCAAGACCCCGAAGTGCAGATCCCTAAGAACCTCCCGCCTTCTTGCCCCTCTCGCTGAAGAGTCCCGCTAGCCGGGAGCCTGTGCACTGGAAGGGGCCTGCCTCTTCTGCAGCTGGTGGGGTCCACAGAGCCCAGAGCTGTCCAGGCAGCTGCCCCGCCTCCAGGCCCCTGTAGGCGCCCTCAGGAAGCAGTGGGCAGGGCAGGGAGGTGGTGCAGGGCAGGGAGGTGGTGCAGACCACCGCGGTTGGCATGGCCACGCTGACCACGTGGGCAGGGATCAGTCTCCAGGCGGTGACCTGAACAGGGCTCCTCTCCTACCCCAGCACACGTTCCACTGGGATAGGAACAACCAGAACCTAAAACAGAGCACCACGTCCTCTTCCAGGGCAGAGGGGTCTGGCGAGAGGATGTCCCCGCCCAGGGCACAGGTCCTGCTGGGCCTCGGGGCTGGGTGAGGCCCACAGAGCCTGGGACTGAGGTGCAGTGGCTGGGGGACCCGGGATCCTGGGCACATTCAGCACCAGAAATCGCTGCCCGATGGGAGCCTTCGGGCTTCAGCTCTGTGTCTGGTGTGTGTCACAGTCTGTTCGAGATTAAACCTGAGAATTATTTAAGACAGGGTCTCGCCCTGTGGTTCCGGCTGCCTTGAGAACGCACTGTGTGGCCCCGGCTGACTGCTCACTCTGTCACTCCGCTTGTCATGGAGAGAGAAAGCAGCCCACGTCATGCTCGCTCTGGGAAGCCCCACCCCACGCCCTGAGAGGACAGCATGAAACGGCAGACCCTGCCTGACAGTCAGGAAGGGCACCATGACCTTGAGAGCTCCTGACAGGATTTCCAGAGCCCACGCTGGGAACTGCCGCCCAGGGCTGCAGCACTGGTCTTGGTTGTCCAGAGAGTCTGCGACTGCAGCCCCTTGCCTCACCTCGCCTCATCCCACCACCTCCTCGCCTGGGTCCTATCTGTCCTAGCTGTGCCCCCATCCTGTGAGAAGAAGTCTCCTCCCTGGGAGCAGGCACTGAATGTGTCTCCCTGTGCAGATCCCCACCGTGCACCCCTCCTTCGGTGTGGTAGAGAATGTCCCCTTCTAGTCCTTGTCCATCCCTCCGGCCGCAATCGCTGCCCTGTGTTTGTCTTCCTCCTCCCTGTCCATATCTGCTGCTTTTCCTTTCAAAAGCCAACTCCCATTCTGCTATCACCCTCTCAGGAGAGGCCCCTCCAAAATGTACACAGCCACCACCTGGCCCCGGGTTCACAGGTGACCCCAAGCAGCTCGGTCAGACAGTCTGTCTCGATTGCCTGAGCAGCAGAGCTAAGGCCCAGCTGGGCCCGGCCGTCTGTGGCAGTTCCTCCCTTGCTCTCTTCTGTGAGCACCCGTGTCCTCCAGGAAGGCATATTTGCTCCTTACCGAACCAAGGTCAGTTCCTGTTGCCTGCAGCCAAAGAATTTTAACTGTTTTTATTTTACTAGTGCAGGTTTGCAGGACATGCAGTTTACAGGCACCCTAGGAGTGGAGGATTGCTCACAACATGGCTCGTTTCTTTTTTGTAATTCTCCTTCCCCTTCCTCCACCCGCTTTCCCCTGTCTGGATTCTCATTCCTGCTGTTGTTAACCTTGGCTCATGCTGTGGCAGACAATGTTTCAGTCATGAGCTTATCAGGCTCCGTATGTGGCTTGTCTTTACTTCTTCCCCTCCCCCACCCTTCGACCTTGGTCCCTTAGACCCTTCCCATTTGTAAGGGATCCACCCCTGTCCCCTTCTACATGTCCTTTATGATTCTTTTTATTTGTACTTTGTCTTGTTCAGATGAGAGATACCATACGGTATCTAATCTTGTGTGTCTAGTTTATTTCACTCAACCTTATATTTTCCAGGTGCATCCATTTTCCCACAAATGTCTCAAATTTGTCCTTCTTTGTAGCCAAGTAGTATTCCATTATACACAGATACCACATTTTCTTTATCAGGGCAGGGCATTTGGATTTGGAGGAGAAGCAAGGAGAGCGCTTGCTGGGCCCGCCTGGCCCTGTTCTTCCTCTCAAGTCCCAGAACTCTGTCTCTCTCCCTGTCTTTGTCTTCGTCCTCCTCACCCTCCCCTTCCTTCCCCTCCCCCTCTTTCTCTTCCTGGTCCTTTCCCCCTCCCCCCTCCTCTCCCTCCCTCAAACCCAGAGGCTCTGCTCTTCCCCATGCTTGTGCCCCAGCTGCTCTCCTCACCCAGAGGCCGAAGCCAAGGCTGCTTTGGGCTAAGAGCTCAGAGGTCAAACCCACCTCTCCAGGCTCTAGACACTGTGGAGAGGACCCGGCTCCTGTCTCAGGACCGGGGCCAGCCAGAGGCATGGCGGGTGGAGTCACCAGGCTCTGTGGAGTCCCGGCACGTCCTGACCCCAC
>RJWT010023678.1:0-16731 GCA_004365215.1 Cuniculus paca | reverse complement strand
CACGCACACACACACTTTCTCTCCTTGGATCTGAATTACTGTCTTTTATCAAATACAGACAGAAGGTTGGGCAAGTGGGGAAGGAACAAGGAAAGGAATAAAGGGGGCAAAAAAAGCAATACTCTGAGTGTCTAACAGACTGATAGCTGCTCCATCCTATGGTGATTATGGTCCCAGGATCTTAGCACCAAGGAAAGCCCTACAAAGTCTCTTCTTTTCTTTGGGTAGTCTCCATTTAATAAGACAGAGATAAAGCCCGTTACTCTCAGTCCAACTCCATCTACTTAAGAGTTAGTGGAAATGTCTCTTTGATTCTGTATTCAGCAAGTTACCAACCTCAGTTTTGGATGAGTTTGTGAGCTCTTATCTCTCATTTCCATAGGTATTTAGTCAAGAATTTAAAGAGGCCGTACCAGAGCCTGAGAGCCAGATGCCATTTTAATGAGCGTTTTTCATTTATTGTTATAATTTTGCTTGTGCAATACATTCCAACCTTCTTGCAAGCACACTTCAACCTCATTTTTTGCTAGGAATATTGAGAATATTTCTTGATTTTTCTCCCTGCCTCTCTGGTCCTATCCCTTCATTCTCTCTTCTACCCCAGTATTTCGAGTGACTTTTCTAAGCCTAATATCTACAGCCCAGTTATTTAAACACTCACTGAGTGCCTATTCAGTTCCAGGCACTCTGTTAGGTTCCAGAAGTTTGGAAATGAACAAGACACGGCACCTATCATTACAAAGCATATAGTCTTGTGTGGAAGTGAAAGAAACCAGAATTTATAATTTAGCAAGATGAAGGTTACAGAAAGGAAAAACTAAGGGAAAATCACAAATCTGTGAAAAGTTCCCAAGAAAAAGAAGCACTGGAAGGACAAAGAAGTTGTCTTGGTTACATTCTCTTGTTGCTTAGACAAACACCTGACACCCAAAATTAGGGAAGAAAAGGTTTATTTAGCTTACAGTTTTTGGTAGTTTCAGTCCATAATCAGCTGGCTCCAAGGCAGGGTGGCATGGCACTGGAGCAACACTTCAAGGCAGTAGCAGAGCAAAAGAGAGGCAACAAATCTCTTCTCCTCCCTCATATTGTACATAGCCTCACCCCCACCCAGGGTGGGTGCAGCACTCACAGAATCTCCTTGCCCTCTTTTGCACAGGATGAGGATATTTACAAAGTAAGAACCCTGGCTCCCTGCGAGTCTCTCAGTTAAATTTCTAAACTGCTCAAGTTGACACAATGTATCAACCTTAACAGAAGTATCAGTTGGGGAAGGAGAATATTCTAGAACCTAGAGGACAAAAATAAAGATCTGAGGGAAAAGCCCTGAAAGTAGTCAGTGAGGCCTGGAACAAAGCAGGTAAGTACAAGAGAGATAAATGATGGGTCTAATAAAATCAACAAGACCTGGGTCATGGAAGGCCCTGAGTCTAAGCTAAGGAGGTTGCTAAAGGAAGTGAAAAGCTATGACAGATTTTTTTACCCAAAGCATGACATGTTCAATTATGTCTGTGATGCTACAGTGAAAGTGGTAAGTAGCTATTGCAATCAATGGACCAGGTGAGAGATGCTGCAGAGAGTATGATGTTCAGACATGTTTGGAGGCCAACCTCAAGGATTTCTTTACTGTGAATTGTCATTGTCCACAAATCTTTCCATGGCATGTAGAGATTTTCACTTATATCTTTAAAAGAAGGTGGAAAAAACATTACTGTTTGGGGGGGGGGGAAACAACCCCCTGGGTGTATCCATGCTCTGCGCCTCATTTTATAAAAGCTATAACTCTCTTGTTTCCCATCAGGTAAGTTAACTGTGAGCTATGCAAAGCCAATAGGTTTCCCCAAGTACACATAATGAGTAGTGATGTGCCCAGCACTGTGCTAGGAAACCCACTGAAGATCAAAAAACTACAAATGAAATAAACAGGCTCCACATAAGTACAACAAACAGAAAATTACAATACAGTGCAAAGAACATTCCACAAGAGGGTATTTAGTAGCCAGATAGAAAGAAGGAGGGGCCATTTTAACTTGCTGTTACTATTTGAATATTTTTTCAACTTCAGTTTCTAATATATGTATCAACAAATATAACAATATAATCAGAATGTCTTTGTGTCTGCAGTAATTTTTAAAAGTTTAAAGGAACTCAGAACCATTGCACTCAATAAGAGATTGCTAATCTAGCCAGAAAGAGAACCAGAAACAAATAATCTCTGATACCAAACGTGTACTAGTTTTCCACTGCGGCTGCAACAAGTTAACATAAGCTCAGCTGCTTAAAACAACACACATCTGTTATGTCCATTTGGTCAGAAGCCCTAGGATGAGTCACGAGGATTCTCTGCCCAGGTATCACAAGTTTGGTCAAAGTTTCAGTAGATCTGTAATCCTAGAGATACTGAGAGTCTTTTTCCAAGTTGAATGGTTGTTGGTAGAAATCAGGTCTTTGCAATGGCAGGTCTTAAGTCTATAAAATATTTTGTTGCTTCAGATGCTCCTTGCTGTCATTCTCTGGTTCTTGCTCACGTATGCCCCACTCTCGAGGAGTGACCATTTTTCTTAGCTGAAAACCTGGCAAATTTGGTTGAAAGCAGATTTCAATTTCACCCAAGGACTGCGTAGTCCACAGCTCCTCCCTTGGTGAGGGCGGGAGACCCTCTCAGTTTACCATAGGAATACTTTCCCTCCTGTTCTGTGATCTGTTTAATGCAATGATCAAGGAGGTGGGGTGAGATAGACTGTGATCCAGGACTTAGGGGCAGGATAGAACTTATTCTGCCTGGCTTAAGCAGGTCAGCAGGTCAATCACAAAGAGCCAGAGGAAGGAGCAATTTCTAGGATGAAAAGAAACACAATGAAAAGACTAGAAGAATGAAATGCACAAGGACAGAAAATGGCTCCCAGTTTCTCTGGGGTCATGAGGAGGAGAGGAGGTCAGGTCAGTGCTTTCCTCTCAGTATTACTAGAATCAGCTATTTGATTTGTTGGACCCAATGGAAAATGAGAATGCAGAAACTCTAGTTCAAAAATTAAGAATTTCAAGATGGCACCAGTAGAGCATTAAACCAAGCACAAGACCAGTTGAAGTACAGACCTTTGAGTAACTGCACAGGCCACTCACCCATGAATCTGCCCAGGGGGCTCACTAATAGTCATTATGGGATAGCCAGAGATTGGGAAACTGATAGACAGTTTAGCCTAGTCACACACCTTCCACTATGTGCTAAGAGAGTTGGAGGTGAGGACCTTGGCCCTGATCCTAGAGCAAGTCAGAGACTGGGTTTCTTGTTTCCAGATTAGAGCCATTTTTTCTTCTGTTCTGCCAATAAAGACTGCTTTCATCCAACAGAAACCACAGCAGACACAGATGAAGGACTGTTACATGCCATGCCCTGAGCTTTACTATCTGTCGCCATGTCCTCCTGGCACAGAGGTAGGGAGGTATAGTGAGACTGTCCTAGATTTGCAGCAAGGACTTGAACTCTTGCTCGACTAAAAACCTGCGTGTAACCAGGGCAAGTCAGTTTTTCTCCGTAGGTTTTAGTGTCCTCCTTTGGGATAGGAAGGATTTGAACCTGCTGATCTTAGATGTTCCTTCAAAACCTCAATTGTGTGACGGTAACAGGAGGAAAAAGTGTTCCCATGGCAAACCGGGGGGGGGGGCTCCCACCCCCACCAAGGAAGGAGCTATGGGCTAAGCAGTCCTCGGGTGAAATTCAACTTTGCTTTCAACTGAATTTGCCAGTTTTTCAGCCAAAATAATAATAATAGTAAGTATCACAACTACAAGCTGTTTCAAGCCAAGCTGCCCTTAAACAGATAATCGGATTTGCATAATTGGGTGCTGCTAAGGTTTAAATAATTCATCAACATGGCAGGCTCTTTTTCATAGCCAAACAGAACTGCCAGACACCAGAAAAGGATCAATGATGACCCATGTCCCAGGGATGTGAGCTGTATCCTCAGGGTGGCCAGAGCACTGGGTGAGGTTCAGAGCAGGATCCTCTGCTGCCTTGTTCTTTGCTCTGACATAGATTTGGGCAAATGGGTTGCTTTTCTTTTTCTACTAGGAATGGCACTAAGCTGTTCAGCAGGGCTTGTTCACAGAGTTAGGGCAAAAGGAAACACCTGAGTTCCTTCGACTCAGGCTACACTGGGAGATCTTAGGTTTCTGCAGATCCAGGGGATGTGAGTGGGATAAAGTTGCATGATAAATGGATGGGAGACAGAAATGAGGGATTCTGAGCTTGAGAGTAATGGAGATAATTCTATTGCTTTCAAATCTTTGACAGATTGTCATAGCCTAGTGAACAGAAATGCTTGGTAAGACTCAAAGTCAAGGCCAAAAAGAACACACTCAGAAAGAGATGAGGTCAGGCTATCTGGAAATACAATTTCTAGCCATTCTTCAGTAGCTCATATTGCCTCAATTGTCAATGTCCTCCTGTTCAAAAGTCACCAGGAACACACCTATAGTCAAAATTGACTTCAGCACTCATCACAACAAGGGAAAATGCATACTATGGGGAATCTTGAGGCGTCTCAATGAGAGTGTGTTGGGAATAACAAAGATTTGATCCTCTATCAAGTGACTTGAGATAAGGAGTCCAGAAAGTGGGAACTGATTATTCAGTTGAATGTCATCAGAAAATGGAAGTAATTCTACAACTGAATGCCTTCATAAATCTTATATAAAAGGGGAAAATACAGAAAAGCTAAAACTGGAATAGGTAAACAACAGTCTCTCAGATTAGCTGGAAGAGGGATTGTTTGGCACTTTTCTGATTTGGACAATGCCCTTGTTTTTGTCTATGCCAAGACAAGATTTTGAAGGGGTCTGTGACCTCATCACAGCCATAGAGTGACCTTGTCTGATGTTAGTGCTCTGTGAGGTTGTTTATGTCTAGCAGCAGAATACCACAGCCTGACCAGCAGTGCCAAGCTTGGTCCAAAGAATGCAAGGCCAAGGGCAAGTGGCAGGCAGTTTCTGGATATCAGAGACTGCTTTACCCCTTTCTCACAGTCATATAAGAAATCAGCTTTATTATCACCTATGGAATCTGACTCAGAATGTTCAATGTTCACTTTGTTTTCTTCCCCTTGAACTTGTTCTTTCTCCAATGCACTCCACCTTGTAAAATGAAATTGGTGACTTTCTCCACGTGGGGACCCACATGAGATATCTCGGCAGCATCCAAGTCTCCTTCTTCCCTTTTTACCTACAGTGAATCCCATCACATATCTTATTGATTCTATCTCAAGATTAAGTTCAAAGGTTAAGCTAGAGGTTTTGTTGGTCTTGTTGACTTTTGACAACCAATGCCAATATTTGGGGAGGAGACCATAGAGTAGGAAAACAGAAGTGATGGGAAAATGCAACCAAGGTCCTGTACCTTGACCCTTTTCCCACTAGTAAGCTGAATATGTTTGGAGTCCCAGTAGATGAAGACCTTTGAAGATAAGGCACTGGAAGTGTGTGGTATCTAGGGTCCAAACAATATGGCTTTGGGATCCTGGTCCCCATGTGTGACACAGAATCAGGAAAAGAACTTTCCATCCCCCCACTTCCATTGAAGGCTGCCATATGGCTTGGCCATCTTTTTGCACAGGGTTTTCAGAAGATAAAGGCAGTGGAGCCCAAAGAAGACAGAATCTCAAAAACACGTGGAAAACAGAAACAGGAGCTTTGTAATGAACACCAGAGCAGACAGACAGGAACAGAATTTTTATGAACATCTAAAGGCTAAGAGAGATGCTTGATCTGAAGGGCTTGCAATCCACAAAACACGAACATAAATATTAATGTGATATTGTTGATATCCCTAAATCGGTAATGGATTTGAGACATTTGGATGTCACAAAGTCTGTACCCACCCAATGTATAAGGTCCGAGATCCATAGTATCCAAACTTTGTGTAGTGAAAGACTAAGTTGTTGGTGTTGGTGCTATTCTTGCTGTTAATTTCCCATTCTTGGTGGACAATTGAATAGACTACTGCATGTGACTAAGACTGATTCATATCACCTAAAACTCCCACTCACTTTCAACAGCACCCACTCAAATTGGTCTGCACCTTGTTTAACAAAACCGCATGATTGGTAGTCTTAGAGGTACCAACTTATTACAAAAGGTATGGAGCAGCTAAGTGAGGCCAGTTTTTGAAACTTATCTCATCACACTTCCTTCTAAGATATAGAGACAGTGAATGGAGAAAAGCAGGGAAGATATTGTCTTCCTGTTTATTCAGGGACCAGCACTAGTCTATGGGCCATATTTTAGCTAACATTGTCCTTGACCATCTATGGTCAAAGTGATTAAGTAACAGTTACCAAGACTCATTCCTTGTCCTCCACTGTGCAATACTTTGTTACACCAACATTTCCAGGTAACATCTTAGTTCTACAGAGGCCAAGGCAGACAAATTCACGCAGAGAAAAAAGCAAGAGTGTGATAGTCAAGTTACATCTTCTATCCAAGATGTTATGTGTATTAGTTTCCTGCAGTTGCTGTGGTGAATAAGCACAAACACAGTGGCTTAAAACAACACAAATTAATTTTTGTTATTGTTCTAGAGAAAGAATTCAAATTGAGCTCCAAGGAGCTAAAACTGAGGTCTTAGTACAGCTGGTTTCCTCTGAGCCTCTAAAGGAGAACTGGTTCCTTGCCTCCTTCCAGTTTCTAGAGGTTTTAGTATTCTGTGGCCTCTGTCCACATTACTTAAGTTCTGTTGTATTATCATATATTTTCCCTACCTTCTGGCTTCTCTCTTATAAGCACCCTTTTGATTACAGTCAGAGCCCTCCACCTCAAAATCCTTAACTTGATCACAAACCCAAAGTTCTTTGACTATATTAGATAAAAGTCACAGGTCTCAGGAATTAGGGCATGGACATCTTTGGGTGGGTCATTATTCAACCTGCCACAGTATGAGGGCACAATATCTTCAGGTCTGTCTTCCAACAGCAGGCCTGATGCGATGAAAAGAGAACTGGCTTCAGTGCCCCATGGGCTTGTGTTTAGACTCCAGCCCAGATGGTTTTTTTGTTGTGTGACCAGTGTCTGGTTATTTCATCTCTTCTGAGTCTCCACTACTTCATCTATTTAACAGGTCATCCTACCTCTAAAGTTATAATGAGGACAAATATAAATGCATGTTTAAGGGCTAAGTACTCAGTAGGTGCTCAATAAATGTTACTTTGCCTTTGCTGCATAGAATATTGTGGCTTCCTATGTACTGATATAAATCATAGTGACTTAGGGTTACCTTTTCACTACCACTCATCCCATTGTGACATACCGTCTTTTATTTCCCCCTGCTTCCTGCCCCCCACCCAGTCAATGTCCAAGCACCAATGTCTTTTATCCAGTCTTGAGCTGAACAGAGACAACAAGGCCTACACTCAAGAAAGTGCACAAGAACCCACAGCCAGACCCGCCTCCTCCTTCCTTGCCTGCTTTGAGGCCAGACATCAAAGTCCTTTTAGAAAGATGTAGAGAATTGTCATTAGAGCCTTTCTTCTCTTGATAATAGTCCTGCCAGAACCAAAAGGAAAAAAAAATGTTGATGTGCTATTTATTATAAGACATGGGCTACAGAGTACACAAAATCATGAAAATCATTCTTTAACTAAAACTGCTACAGTATTTGTGCCAGTATTAATACTGGATTCTATCTACAATTCTTCTATTGGTAGTCTCATGGAAAAATGCTAGCATTTTAAGGGAGAACCCAAAGCCATTTAATCGATCTTCAAAAAAAAGCCATTTAATCCATTTTCCAAAAAAATCACTACGGAGTGATTCTGTATCTACTTGCATATCATTACTTGAGAGTAATCTCACTACCTCTTCCTCCAAAAATCCTTCTTTGAGGCCTTGAATATGATAAATAATCATATTCCTCTTACCTCCCATTTTAAATCAATTATGAAAGAGGCAGCTGAGGCAGCTGAAGATAACATAAAGCGTCACTGTGAAATAGTGACTGGAGTTGGAAATTAGACATGAGTCCAGAATGGCCTAGGACCAGCTCACAGTGCAGGAGGTACTGCAGAGCCACCGCCACCCCAGCCTTTGGTGGCTGCCTCACACCCTGGCGGACCCAGAGAATGCAAGAGTAGAGCGCCCTGCAGCCTGCAAGCCAGAGGCATGTGGGGCCTCTTACTCCACCTGACTCACAGAACCCCCACCATGGCACAACAGAGCAAATCATTCCTCCTCGTAAGCATGCGACCAGCAGAGGGTTAAATCCTGGCAGCAGCCTTCACCTCCAAACTTGTGAGAGCTCCTGCTATGCATGCCAGCAGCTCTCCCTCTGAGGTTGTTCAAAGGTCTGTCTTTACTGAGCAAAAGTCAGTCATCTTCCATTCCTATCTGCCCATCTTCCCAGTTCTGAGGCCCTACAGAACAAGAAGTCAAGGGTAATAGCCGTCCGGCTGCGCTCCACCACCCGGTAAACCTTGGTTCAGCTCTTGCCTCGTTCTGACACCTTGTCTCCAAGCTCTCGTTTCCTCATCTAGGAAATGGATGCTCCCCTGTCATCCATGATGGCTCCTCCCTCCCATCACTTCCAGACAGTGACAAAGGCTTCCTGAGACAAACATCGCGTGTAAAGCACCTTGCCCAGCACATGGTAACAGTGTCGTAAACAGTAGCTCCCAGTGTTATTGCCAAGCACAGTTCCTATAAACATCCCATATTACAAAACACAAAAGAGCTTTGCCCACCCTGTGGGACTCCTCCTGGCAGCTGCTCTGGCGAATAAAAGAGGAGAGACAAGACACAAACTCCACTGGGGACCACTATCTTGTTGGGGTCAGGTTGCTACACAGAACCCCTGGAATGCATTCTCGTGCTTACCCACTCACAGCAGTGGGGCATGGTTACCCAGTGATTAAACCTTTTCTTGTTTTCTCTAGTTCAGCCCTGAGGCCAGTCGGATCCTCTTTCAGTTCTTACAGAACCCACAGAGCTTTGTAGCGAAGTCTTTAGTGCACAGCACAGAGAACTGGACCCTCCAGAGTCTGGACAGTGACTTCTGAAACGCTTCCTGGAGGAGGGAGAATCTTTGTCCGGTTTTACTAAGCTATAACTCACAAATAGAACATCTGTATTTGTGGTGTATGATATGACATTTCAATGTGCGTGTAGTTGTGAAATGATTATGACAAGCAATCTAATTACCATAGCCACCACTTTGTGTAGTTTTCTTTGAGTGTGAGTATGGTGAGACCACTTAAGATCTAAACTATGCCCCCTTTAACCATGGTCACTATGCTGCTCTGTAGAACTCTTCTCTCTAAGCTCTAGAATCTATTCTCCTTGTCTAACCGAAACACTGTATCTGTACACCAACATCTCTGGAGTTCTCCCCTCAGGCTCTAGCAACCACCACTCTAGTCTTTGCTTTTATAAATTGGACTCTTTAAAGTTACCCATGTAAATGAGATTTATACAATATTTACCCTTCTGTGCCTGGCTTATTTGCTCTCCATAATGATTTCCAGGTTTATCCATGTCCCTGCAAATGACAGTGTCTTCCTTCTTTTTCAAGGTTGAATAGTATTTCATTACACACAAGCATACTGCATTTTCATTATTCATCCATCACTAGTGGACACTTAAATTAACTCCATGTCTTATTTATCTCTAAATTTAAACTGAGCTTTAAAAGATAGCTAGATGGTGTTATACCGGTTGTTCATACCACAAGCCACCCCAAAACTCAGGGGCTTACCACAGTCATCATGTGTATTTTTTTCATGAGTATGTTCCTTGACTGGGCAGCTCTGTGGACCATGGCTGACAATCCCACATACCGTGGTTTTGGCTGGCAATCAGATGGTCCAGGATGGCCTTGACCAGGAACAATTGGCCTTTATGCTGATGCTTCTTACCTGGCTGCAGGCTAACGGGATGGGCTCCAGGGAGTCACAGAGGATATAAATGGAGGGTCACTTGCATTTTGCAAGCATTTTTCAGGACTCTGATAGTGTCAT
The DNA here is from genome assembly GCA_004365215.1 of Cuniculus paca. Classification (NCBI taxonomy): domain Eukaryota; kingdom Metazoa; phylum Chordata; class Mammalia; order Rodentia; family Cuniculidae; genus Cuniculus; species Cuniculus paca. Next base: position 6,733 of record RJWT010023678.1, on the reverse strand, counting down.
GTTTGGTAATATCATACTGGCCATTGGAGGTGACAGGGCTGAGCCCAGAGTTAGAACAAGACCATGAAAAGATACAGAGTTCTGGGAAGAAGGACATTAATTCAAACTGTCTGCTTAGGAGGGGACAAGAAAACAATGTGAGGGAAGGAGGGCAAAGGTACCAAGACAGTTGGGGAAGAAGCAGCCCTCCCTCCTCCACTCTCTCCCATGTGTACCCCAAAACACATCGGGCACCACAACAGTGGCCATTTCCTGGGTGTTTGTGGTATGCCAGTGTTAAGGATTAAGAACTGGTGGTCAACTTGGCCCCAGCTGAATTAAATTGGCATGGTGCTACATTTAGACAATCCACTTGAGGAAGGCTGCCAGCATAAAAAAAGACGTGGAGAGGAAGAGCAGAGGTGTTGTGGGTTCTCCTAAGTGCTGCTGTTTGGTTCTCCTGGAGGAGCTTGTCAGGCTGGCTCCCCAATATGACTTCGGCCATTATCATTGGAGGAGCTCGGGACCTTGTCAGTGAGAGTGGCTGCGGTTCATTTTGGGGAGCTCTGGTCTGTGTGTTGATCATCGCTTTCTGGCTGCAGAGGGGAAGATGGTTGCTGTTCAAACTCCAGAAGTTGTCACACTGGCTTCCTGGCATGTACTTGACTGTTCTCATCATTGGAGGAGTGCGGGACTTCGTCATTGCCGAGGATGGCTGTGGTACTTTTCGGGGAGCCCTGGTTCTTATTTGAGCGTTGCTTCTTGGCTCCACTGTAGAACCCTCACCCTACTAGCACAGGTCCTTCATCCTGCTGGCATAGACTTTCTAGCTTCCACTGCTGGCCTTTGGACCTTCCCAGAACAGACTTTGGTGTTGTGGGCAGATTTCCTGCACTTTCTTGTGTCTAACAACTGGGTAACCATTATAAATAATATTATAAATTCTGTGTTCTGACTGTAATCTTTTTCCCCGTGACCCCTGACTATAACAGCCAAATAGGATCCTAAATGCTCTGCACCATTACCTCACTCCAGATCCTACAAGGAAGATCTTCCCATTTTACAGATAAGAAATCAAGGCTCTCAATACGTATCACAAACTTAAGAAGTATTACAGTAAATGAATCCTTGCAAGTCAGACACAACACCCTATAAACTTCAAAGCATGTCTCACTACCTATCATGCCTCTCAGGAAGCAATAAGTTGATTAAAGCCTGCACTTGAATGGGCACAATTACGATTCCGCCCTTGTTCCCACCTTCAGTAGAGGCCTATCACTCTCCTATCCAGTCCTGCTTTACTCCAGAGCTTGCTGGCTTTTCTCACCACCACCAGACCCTCCCTGCTCCATCCTTTCACTTAGGCATCCCTATTTGAGCTTAATTAGGTTTGCACTGAGTTCATGAGTTTCGGTAAACTTAATGGGCTCTAAAGAGAAAATAGAGATCTTTCTCACCAGGTGTTTATTTCTTTCCCAAGTTGTCCCTATTGCACTCTCAGATTCATTTCCAAGTTCCATCTGGTTAATGGGTGCAGGTGAGATTGAGTGAGGCTCTATACCCCCTCTACAGCCTCCCCCCACCTTAGCCCCCATCCCGGCACACCCAGATGTTTCCCTCTGCCCTAGAAAGAATATGGGAATAAAATGAGAAACTTTAGAAACCAGGCTTTGTTCCCAAGGAGCTGAATACAGCCCAACCATCTGGACTTACACAGCTTTGCAAAGGACAGGAAGATCTACAGTTCTTGAGTCCCTACTGTGTGCCAAGCACCAAACACCTGCTGTCAGTTCATGCATTGCACCAGTCACAGGTTCTGGAGTGAGTGCACCCACATAGCCTACTTGCTAAGGCTCTTCAAGCCTCAGTGTTCTCATTTGAACCTGGAGACAAACATAGTACTCACTGGCAAGGTCATTGCTGCAAAACTTAAATAAGTTCCTATTTGTAAAGTGCTTAGTATAGTTCCCAGCTCATGACAAGACCCAATAAACATTTGCTACCATGATTACAGACTGTTATTTCTAATGGCCTCATGACACTTCTGTAAAACAGGCACTTTGCCTCATGCAAAGATAAGAGAATAAATTTACAGAGGTAAAGCAATTTGCCCCACATCACCCAACTAAGAAATTGATAACTAGCAATAAGGTTTGAAACTTCCCTGGTAGCAAAATGCTTTCTCTAACCACTCTACAAGCACCCACCTCCTCTTTCTGTGAAATAGGTGAGCATAAAGGATTAATATTTAATGGAATAAGCCAGTCCTCTCCAAAGCAAAGCCAGAAAAGAGCTCACAGGAAGTGACCTCTGAAGGATGGAGATGACCACAGTCTTTGTTTTCTGTTCCCAGTAAGGCCACTCAGGTCCCAGTTCCAGGACATAGTTCCCTTTTCCTCAGAGTGAGCTTGAATAAACCAGAGCCCTCACCTGAGATTCCTCAGAAGCAGAACAGCAGCTGGTCCTCCCCATAGCTATGGGAATTCCTGGGTAAGGGACGATCTGAGCAGGCTCTACGGCAGAGAATTTGCCCCAAAGCAGCAAATTCAAAGGACCAGAGACAGGAGTGCTTCAGGGCTTATCCCCAAGTAGATAAGGGAACTGATTAGCTCAGAGGATAAAATGATTAATGGAAATGATGGGCGATTTTGAAGGGCTTCTTGTGTCAAGAAAAAGGCATCTGGGTATCAGTCTGTGCACAGCAGGGTGCCTGGGGAGTTTAAGCAGATAGGTGGCATAATCACAGCCGGGATTTCGAAAGTTCAGTCCCTGAAGCCTGAGTTGACAAGGCAGATATTAAGAGGAAAATTAACATTGAGGGGATTGTGACAGACTTGTTCTTCAAACATTTGACCTTGCCCAGGGTTCCAAAGATGGTGCACCAGTGGAAGTCTGCAAACCCCAGTCCAAGGGTCAAATGTTACCTGTTCTGTGCTTTTGTAAATAGCGATTATTTTAGTACAGTCATGTGCCCGCACACTGACATTCTGGTCAATGACACCACACACACAATGGTAGTCTCATAAGATCATATCATCTAATAACATCATAGGTATCTTAGTTTATGTTAAGTAAACACTGTGATGTTCCCACAGAGACAAAGTTGCCTGACTGCATTTCTCAGAACATAGCCCTGTTGTTAAGCCACGTGGGGCTGTAGGGCTGTCATCCAGTTATTTATGTACTGTCCATTGTTGCTTTCATACTACATGGCAGACCTGAGGGTTTGCAACAAACGCTGTCTGGCCTGCAAGTTCTCCAATATTTATAAACTAGTTTGCGAAATGTGTGTTAATAGGAACTGCCATTGTCCCCATTTTATGCATAAGAAAACTGATGCTTTAGAAACCAGGTGGCTTGTCCAAGGTTGCCCAGCTAATAAGTGGAAGCAGGGAGGTGACAGGAGGCCTGGACCAATATTAAGATGCAACCAAGAAGGCAGCCCAAGGATGCCTAAGCTCAAATCCATTGTAGCAGCCCACTGGATACCACCGTATCCCCTTCCACCCAGACCACCACTGCAGCCAGCCAAAAGGACCCAGGCGCCACGCTGTCAGCCAGAGCCCTTGCTCTGGTCCCCAATCCAGCATCAAATGACTAATTTAAAACCTAATGCTTCCACCAAGTCCACCCTGGCTGCCCCTTGTTCAGCTTATCGCATCCTATTCAAATCCAAAATAAATTATTTCAGCTCTGCAGCCTTTGGATAAAGAAAAAAATGAAATTAAAAAATAAAAAAAAGAAGAAGAAAAAGCTTTGAAGGGACAGTCTGCCTCCCTCCCCTGGCTGCACTTGCAGGTCTTTTTTCTGAGCCTACTCTGATAACCTCCAGGGGATACTGAGCCCTGAAGGCCTCCAGGACAGAGCCTTACTTGCTTCCATCAGCAGCCAGAGAGGACAGAAACATACACAGGTTTTAGGCACAAAGTTGTTCTCTATCCCTCTTCCAGCAGGACAAAGCACTGTCCAATTGTACAGATCAGATCTCCCACGTTTAGGGGTAGGATTGCTGGGGAGGGGAATGGGTAAGGCCAGTTGATAATCGCTCATTTATATTTAATGACTGTGTTGTGTATCTGCTGTGTATATGCCAGGCACTGCCCTAGGCACTTGGCATACAGCGATAAACAGAGGGCCCTTGCTGTGTGCCATTCTCATCAAATCATCAAGCCCACTGCATTTAAGTTTGCAAAGCCCTTTCTTCCCTATTGTCACTGTGGCCTCCAAATAATTCCTTGGGGGCAAAATGGAGACAATATTATTAAGGGCATCCTTTTATAGATAGGGAAACTAAGGCTTGAAGAGGCAACATGACATCCAAGCTCATAGGTTAGGAAAGGAGTGGAACTCCTAAAATTCTTCTCACAAGTCTCTGGCAGAATAGCATAGTAAGTAAAACCCTGGCCAGAGTGACCTGGGTTTGCTGGCTGTGCGAACCTGAGAAACAATTCTCAATTTTTTTTTTTTTTGGTAAACCTCATTTTGTGTATCTCTGAAATGGGCAAAGTAACCTCATCTCATGGGGTCGTGATGGAAGTTAAAATGAGCAATGGAGAGAATTTAGTGTAATTCTTGACACACAACACGTTTCCATTAGATGGTTGCTCCGTCTGCTGCTGTTGTTGCTGCTGTTGCTGGCGGAGATATTGGGAGGACAAGGGGAGGAGGAAAAGTGGAAGAAAGTCAGAAGAGCTACCAGGAGAACCATGATGATTATTTGGCACAACAGTCTGATTCCAAATGACCAAAACCATCAGTCCCTTCAGTGAAATGAGAAAAGACCCAGGTACTGGTCTAGGCTACACCATGGAGTTACTCCATTATCCGGGACAAATTCCCTCACCTCTGTAGTCTGAGGGTTCCCACCACAAATGAGAGAGATGGACAAGACAATCTCCAAGCCCTCTTTCTCGTTGCCTACTTGTTGGGAATTTAAGTGCCAATAACCATCACAGGAGAGACCTAGATCCTAGACAGAAGAGAACAGGAGAGAGGGCCTGGGCAGGGCTCATGCCCTGTGCATTGAATACCTCAAATGCCAGTAAAGGAGATGTGCCCCTCCAGGTCCAGGCAGCTTAGGGATTTCTCCAGATTCAGGAGGAATCTTGTCTACAGGGAAAGCTGGTGAGAAGGATCAGAAATGGACTGCAGGTTTCCTGGGCGTCCCGTAGTGAATTCAGGTGCTTGGTAGCTACTAAGCATCTTTGGGAGGGGACTAGTTTGAGATGGAGGATCTTCTAGAGAGCAGCTGGTACAGGGGCTATACATGGAGCAAAGGGCATCTTCCCTTTCCATTCCGTCTCCTGCTTTGAGTTGCTGTGGTCTCCATTCTCATATGGATGGGCCAACCACAGAGACCTGTGAAATCAGAAGGTACAACCAAAGTGGAGAGGGTCCCATCGGCTTCTGTCATGGCAGCCTCTCTGGAGAGACCTACGGATGAGAACCAAGGCTCCATGCCAGGACAAGCTAATGTCCAGCAGCTGTGTAATGAGGAAAAGAGGCCAAGCATGTTGACCTCTCCCTTACTTTCCTGCCTGCAGCTCTCCACACAGTTCTGGTGCATGTAAGCTGAGCTCCCAGCAGAACCTTTTGTACTCCTCCATTTTCCAAATCTCTCTAGGAGACACTGATAATCCTGGGAGGAATCCCTCTTCTGAGGATAAGTGCCCACCACCCCTTCACTCAGCCTGGGTCCTCCCCATAGCCTGAAGTCCAGACAGGTGGATCAGAATGTTTCCTCACCTCCAGGACAATCTGCATGACTGAGGCCTCCTGGCCCTGTGAAGTCAGGTGCCCTGTGGAACAGTGGAAGAGAAAGTAGGCCTCTGGAGTCTGAACCCTGGAGCTGGACCTCCGGGTTATGGCTCCGAGCTGTTTGACCTTGAACAAGCTCCTGAGACCCTTAGCTCTGTCTCTCCTCTAGAGGATGGAAATGACAGTTCCTGCAGTGCCCACTGGTTAGCCAGTTGATTCATTGATTTGGTGTTTGTTTGTTTGTTTGTTTCAGTACTAGAGATCAACTTTTTTTTTTTTTTAACTTTGAGACAAGGTCTTGCTAAATTGCCCAGGCTGCCTTGAACTTGTGATCCCCCTCTCAGCATTCTGAGTAGCTGGGATTACAGATATGAACCATCACACCCAGCTGTTTTAGGGTTTCCTTCCCAGTGTTTAATTTGTGTCCTACACTTGGCTAAAGGCTCCAATGTATTAACTCATTTAACCCCTAGCTCTGGCTCTGGCTCCTGAGGGCCATCCTTTAGTCCTTGTTTTCGTAAGAATACTGAGGCCCCATGAGAACTGATGACTTGCCCTGGGTCACTGGACTAATAAGGGACAGAGCTTATAAGGAAACAGGAGGCATCTATTGGCTCTCATTCACTGCACCTTGCACAGTTCCATATGAGCATACATGCCTTACTCCAGGCCTGGTGTGGTACAGATTCTAATACCTGACTCATGATCAGGGACCTTGGAGCTCAGGGAGGTGTAGGGCTGGCTCTTGGCCACACAGCCCTACTTGCCTGTGTGCTACAGTGGGCAGAGCAGTCTGGTTGACCCCAATGCCTGGATCTCACCATGACCTTCAGCTGCCACTTTTCATCATGCTTAGGTATCTAAAAAGGAAGCGGGGGGACTTCACAGAATGTTTCTCAGAGATGAAACTGATCGAAGACATCACATTGGTATTAAATTATGGATTGAGCAAGACATACAGCCCTTGCCGACCACACTCCAGCCTCCTCACCACCCA
>RJWT010023677.1:0-16860 GCA_004365215.1 Cuniculus paca | reverse complement strand
AAGCATTTCTACCCTGTGCATCAAGGTAGAGATGGTGAAGAACCAGAAGGATCCTATCCACCCCACTCCCAGCAGTAATGAGGAGTCTGTTCACCACAGTGCCATCAGAGACTGAGTGAATAACCTGGATGTTTATTGCCATTTGCACTTTTCCTTCCTCTGTCAGAGTGGCACTGACAAAAGTCAGCAAGATCATAAGCTTAAATAAGGTCCAGAGTCTTCACAATCTAATATGCAGAAGTTCCAGATTTAAAATCACTTAGCATCCAAAATCCAAACAATCTCTCCTTGAATCGAAGACAATCAGTGTATATGATATCAACATTGAAATGGCACAGATGTCAGAATTATCTCACAAGGATTTTAGGGTCATGTACAAAAATACTTTAACAAGCAATTACAAATATGTTGGAAATAAAGCCTGGGCAACATAGTAAGATGATGTCTCCCAACCCTTATCTACCTCTCCTCCAAAAAAGTAAGTAACTCTACATAAGGAATATAAACACTGTATGCTGCAAACATGTACAAAGAAAGAAAGAAAGAAAGAAAGAAAGAAAGAAAGAAAGAAAGAGAGAGAGAAAGAAAGAAAGAGAGAGAAAGAGAAGGAAAGAAAGAAAGAAAGAAAGAAAGAAAGAAAGAGAAAGAAAGAAAAGAAAGAAAGAAAGAAAGAAAGAAAGAAAGAAAGAAAGAGAGAAAGAGAGAAAGAAAGAGAAAGAGAAAGAGAAAGAGAAAGAGAAAGAAAGAAAGAAAGAAAGAAAGAAAGAAAGAAAGAAAGAAAAAGAAAAGAAAGAAAGGGAAAGAAAGAAAGAAAGAAAAAGAAAAGAAAGAAAGGGAAAGAAAGAAAGAAAAGAAAGAAAGAGTCAAGAGATGGAAAGAAGGGGGAATGTCTTGGTTACTTTTCTCTTGTTGCTGGGACAAAACACCTGACATCCAAAGTGAAGCAAGGAAAGGTTTATTTAGCTTACAGTTTCTGGAGATTTCAGTCCATAATCAACTGGCTCCAAGGCAGGATGGCATGGCACTGGGACAACACTTCAAGGCAGCCACCAGAACAAAAAAGCAGAAAACAAACATCTTCTCTTCCCTTATATTGTACACAGGCTGCCCCCTCTCCCCCCTGCCCCCTTTCAAGGTGGCTGTAGTACTCACAAAATCTCTTTGCCCTCCTTTGCACAGGATGAGGATATTTACAAAGTAAGAACCCTGGCTTCCTGCTGAGTCTCTTAGTTAAACTTCTAAACTGCTCAGGTTGACACAATGTATCAACCATAACAGGGAGGGAGGTGTGGCAAAGGGAATGAAGAAAGGAAATAAGATGTGTTATGTACATGTACCAACTCCCCACAAGGAATGAGAACATTATATACTATACATATATACTAATAAAAAAAGTGATGTTGATTGGGATGGGAGAAATAAAACTGCCCCAATTTGCAGATGACAGGATTATTTATAGAAATTTGAAGGAATCTAAAAAAAAATTGTAGAGCTGTTAAGCAGTAAAGTTATGAGATACAATATAAACATACAAAAATCTAATTATGTACTAACAATGAATATGTTAAAACCAAAATTCAAAATATATTATATCATCTCCAGTAACTTGCAAGAAAGATAATTACTCAGGTATAAGTCTAACCAAAGGTAATGATACTTGGGTGCTGAAAACTACAAAACATTAACAAAAAGAAATCTTAAAAGATCTAAAAATTTACAGGTGTCATGTTCATGAATTGGAAGACTCAATCACCAAATATGTCCACTCTTGAATTAATATAGAAAGATACAATCCCTAGCATGGTTACAGCATTTACAAATAAAAATAAAATGGGAGTAGTCACTACTATTTCAAGACTTACACATAACTATCATAATCAAGATGGTATGGTATGAATGGAGGAATAGACACACAACAAGACATACCACACAAATATGCCAAACTGATTTTTTTTATATTTTATTTTGAAGAGAATAAACCCAAACAAAATAAAACAGAATAAAGCCAATCAGAACAGAACAATACAAGTGATACAGGACTTCAAAACAAGATAATCGGAAATCAACAATGGCTATCATGTCCCTCATTTTCTTCAAAATATCTGTCCATAACATCAGACATAATAAAATCAAACAAAACAAAACAAAACAAAACAAATAAAACCAATCAAAACAAAACAATGAAGTGTTACAGGACTTCAAAACCAGATAATAGGAAATCAACTATGGCTACCATAATATTTTTGTTATCTTCAAAATAGCTGCCCATGCCATCTGACATAGTAAAATCAAATAAAAGAAGACCAAATAAAACCAAACGTAACAAAACTATGAAAATGATACAGGAATTCAAAACAAGGTAATAGGAAATTAGCAATGGTTATCATCTTCCATTTTTAGACATTTCCTCCCCTATGAGTTTCACAGTGTCTATTGTACATTTTGGATCCCACTAACTCCTTCAATTAAGGAGATAATACAGTGTTCACCCATATGAGTCTGAATCATTTCACCTATGAACATGATCTCACGTTGTATCCATTTGCCTACAAGAGTCTCAGTATTATCCTTCTTTATAGCTGAGTAGCTTTCCATTGTATAAAAATATCATGTCTTTCTTATCAATTCTGCAGATGATGGGTGTATCAGTCAGGGTTTACTAGAGAAACAGATATAACAGAAGATAGACAACTGTATAAGAAATTACAAGATTGGCTTACAATGGTCAGCCACAAAATTGAAGGAGGGAGCGTGCAGAGGGTGTCTGCATGCTGGAGGTTAAAGGGGGTCCAGCCCAAGGGCTGGAGCTTACTGCAGTGTCCTGTGCAAGTCCGTGTCAGAAGGCCGATGGGTCTATGACGGAACACTGAAGAGTACGATGAAGACTGAAGAGTCTATGACGCAGGCTGAAGAGTCTACGACGAAGACTGAAGAGTCTACGACGAAGACTGGAGAGTCTACGACGAAAACTGAAGAGTCTACAACGAACGCTGGAGAGTCCCAGGCAGAAACTGAACAGTCTGTGCCAGAAGCCAGGAGTCGATGTCCAAGCTGAAGGTGAAGACTGGAGCTCCTCCAAAGAAGCAGCCCCCAGTTCCTCCTCCTTTGTCTTTTATTGTATGCAGGCTACTCCCCTGGGGTGGATGTAGCACTCAAACCATCTTCCTGCACTCCTCTTCCACAGGATAAGGATGTTACAAACCTAGGATGTTACAAACCAGGGACCCTGGCTCCATGCTGAATCACTTAAACTTCTGACCTTCTCAAATTGACACAGTGAACAACATCCTAGAATGGTAACTGCTTGTTCTCTACACCCCAGGATGTAGAGCTGCTGAGTTTCTTAATTAAGCATCTAGACTTCTCAAGTTGACACAATGTACAAACCATAACAATGGGCAAGCTACCCCTGCTTTTTTCTGGTTTCCTATCACATGGAGCATTGTTTTCTCTCCTTTGACTTTCAGCGTATGAATTTCCTTTTGAGTTAAATGTGTTACTCATGTACAGCATATAGAGACATGTGGTTACTATAGGTATATATATGCATATTAATATAAGCATACCTATTACCAAAATATGAGAAAATACTCATGATAATTAGAAACCTCATTTTTATTAACTGGTCACATGCTCATAGCTGGTATTTATAGCTACCTTCTTGTACTATGCATTCTTCAGTCCTTTGGCCTCCAGCAGTCACCTGGTCCTGGTTCTTTTTCTGATAAGATAACCCGTATCTTCATTCCTGAAGGTTCTGGGCTATTTGTCATTCTGTCTGGATCAGAGTGTAGTTTCCCACTTGCCTTAATAACAGGGCATGGTAATACTAGGAGGTAGCCTAATTAATCTCCTGCCCTCCAAATATGTTCCTCCTTTCACCCATTTTAGAGTAATATTCCAATTTCCACTTGGTAGTCTGGATCAATCATCCACGCCAGTACCTAAACTCCTTTTTTAGCTTGTTTACTTAGAGGCTTGAGAAGTTCAAAATGACCAGGAGGAAGTCTTAGTTTCCAGTTCAATGGAATTATTGTTGTACCTCCAGATATAATCCTTCCCTTCTCTGGATCTAAAACTCTAGACCAGCAGAGCATAAGGTCTTGGGAACAGGGAACAAAAATATTGCAGGTGGATCATTAGGATAATGGTGAGCAGTACAATTCTCACTTACATAAAGATTCCTGGACCCATGAATCCTAGCTATGAGAGAAATAATACTATATTTTGGATGTTGATTCAGGGTATATAAAGCCTTCTGAAGAACCTTGCTTTATGTGCAAGGAAGCCAAATTCATATCTGGAGTAAATGTGTATTCCAGTAAAGACAAAGCATTGTCCTTTCCATGATGGAAGTGGTCCAATATAACCAGCTGCCCACCAGGTTGTAGGCTGAATGAACACCCCAGAGAATGGCATCATACCAGGGACTCATTGTTTGTCTCTGATGTCAGCAGACCAGGTATTCAACAGTGACTGTAGCCAGGTCAGCCTTGGCGAATAGAAGTCAAATGTTGCCAAACCTGTGCATAACCATCATCCTTGACACCATGACAACTTTGTTCATGAGCAGTGATAAGGGTGGTTGAGGAAAAAAATTGACTGCTATTCACAGGGCAGGCCACCCTACCCACATGACTATTAGAGTCCTCTTATGCTGAGGTCACCTTTTTGGTAAGCAATTACACAGGACAAATATCTTTACATCCTTTACCCATGTGGAGAGGCCTATCCACATACCTCTTCCCCACTTACTGCGGTCACCAATTTTCCATTTATGCTCCTTCCAAGTCCCTGCGCATACAGTTAGACCGTTGGCAGTAGCCCATGAATTGGTGTAGGGTCACACATCTGGCCATTTTTTTCTTCCAAGCAAAGTGTATGACCAGGTGTGCTGCCTGGATCTCTGCCCACCATGAAGATTTCCCTTGACCACTGTCCTTCAGGGATATCGCAGAGAAGGGGCCGTGGTCATTTACTTTATGTATTTTCAGGTGGTGCTTGCATAACATGCAGAATCATCCATAAACCAAGCCCTAGTTTTCTCTTCCTCCTTCAGCTGATCATAGGGTACACCTGTGAGGTAATAGGTGCATTCCAGGGGATAAAGGGTGATATAGTAGGAACAGAAACCAATGGCATTTGGGCCACTTCTTCATGTAATTTACTTCTACCTTCCAGACCTGCTCAGGCCTGATCAAGTACATACAGTTCCATGTGATGACAGACTGTTGCTGTGCACATCCAAATTTATGACATGATGGGTCATAAATAGCACCTGTTCATGATAGGCACCTTCAGGCCCATAGTAATTTGGTATCCTATGATCAAGCATTAAGTGTCCATTCGGGCCAGGAGCTATTTCTCACAAGGTGAGTAGTTGTCTCCAGATGGTGGTAAAACCTTGCTCCAAAATCCTGAAAGCGTCTGCTGTGATTCACCTATGAGGCCCTGCCAGGGGTTCTGTCTTGATTACTTTTCTCTTGTTGCTGGGACAAAATACCCAACACCCAAAACAAAGGAAGGAAAAGTGTATTTAGCTCACATTGTGGAGGTTTTAGTCTCTAATCAGTTGGCTCCAAGGCAGGATGGCACGGCCTTGGGGAAACACTTCAAGGCAGCAGCCAGCAAAAGCATCCAGAGCAAAAGGAGGGGGAGGGGAAGCAAGCCTCTTTTCCTCCCTTATCTTGTATGCAGGCCACCCACTCCAGCCACAGCCCCACTCTACCCTTCACCTCTCCTCACCCCCCCCACCCCTTGGGGTAGATGTAGCAATCTGATCACTGCTTTGCTTCTGCTGTCTATAATGGTAAATATACCCATCTCGATTTTGGCAGTGGAACGTTGCCACTTCACCCTTGTCATTCTGGGATCCAATTAAACCTATCACATTTAGGTGTCCTAATTGAGGGACTGTGGTCCACAAGATAAGGCCTAGACAGCAGAAAAGAACAATGACTGGGCTTCTTAAGGATGCTGGTACTCACCTCAGAAATCTGTTTCTTAAGGTAGTCAAGAAGGGTACTTTTTCTGGAGCCTTCCAGTGTGGAGAAATGAGTTTTACCTCCAGGATTTCCATTTCCTTGATCCTTTGAATACCCTCATTAATAATAAATCAAAGACTATCAGGCATCTTCAGTTCATTCACAATAAGCCACCTTTGATCTATACTTCAGCCAACCTATCGAATAAATTATTAGCACCTTTTTTAACTACAAAAGCTGTGACGTTAAATTTAGAATCTCTGTTTAATTGGCCCATATCAAAAAACTCAGCCTGATCCAGGTTTCTTTTTCTTCCACCATTATCCTACACCCTTAAAGTCTATTCCCATGCTTTTCCTTCAGACCTCTGCTTGTAAGAATTAGAAAACAAAAGGAGTCTTTTTTGGGAGTGTGGTGGATCTCCTCATGGGTGATACAGTGTACCTTACCTTTAGGAGCCCTCTAGAGAAAAAAGTGGGAGGCGAGGATGAGACCTTGGGAGTTTCGGCATTTTCTTGCTTGTAACTGTTCCCAAAGGCAACACAGAATTAGTTGCCTCAGGTATAGGAGGAGAGGCCAGAGCCACAGCGGGTAAGGAATATCTCTGCCACTGAGAGTGGGGAAATTCCTTCCTTTAGCAAGATTTAGGAGCTTGGTGTCCCCAGCCATATTTGCTTCCTCCCAAACATCTCCATCTGAATTTACAGGATCCTATTCTTTTCCAATCAGCACCCTCACTTTAACCTCAGATACTCTCCAAGGCTGAGTGAGAAGTGATAAGCACTGTAATTCAGCTGATTGAATTATGAAGGCTGGTGTTTGGACTTCTGCAACTTCAGAGTAGTAGTTTTTCCTTCGGGACACATAGAGAAAACTAGATTCTTTATGAGTTTCTAAAACTGGCAATTTGAAATTTTGAGCTTCTTATTTTCCTTTATTCTTTGACTTTACATTTAGAAGACTTTAGGTAGTTTATACATGTCTGGAGCTCATTATTTTCCTTTAGTAGCTTGTTCTGGCATGCTAAGAGCAACCATCCAGCATCATTATATTTCTTACTCTTCCAAAAATGTTCAAAAGTATTGTATACAGCATCACTAAATTTCTTGCATCTCACAAGTGGTGAATTAAGTTAACCAAATGGATCTACATTGTGCATTGCTTTGAATAGTTTACAGCACAGGCTATCAGTACTTTGCATTGTCAGAAAGGGAGACCATGGCAACTTTTGGTCTCATCGAATCAGACAGCCAAGTCCAGGAACCACTACACTGATTAGAGAGATTAATCCCTACATTTCTGTTTCTCTAGAATCACTGCCAGCACTAAAATCTGTATCAGTTAGGGATCTCTAGAGAAACAGGATGGATATGAAACACGGTGGCCCCTTGGTTCAAAAACAGAAGAGTTTGGCAAAATTTCGTTTTTGTTTGGAATTCTGCCATGAGGAGATGAACACAACCACGGCCATCTTTCCCACACAAACACAAACATAGCCATGTTTTCCAGAATCATGGAACAAATGGAGTTCATGAACCAAGGTGTCACTGTATATGTATAATTTTACAAAGTGATTCATTAGGTATACCTACAGGAGCAGAAGCAGGAGAGTCACAATGGCCATCAATGAGATCAGATTGTGAAGAGTCCAAAATGACCATCTGTGCAACCACTGGAGAGCCAAAGGAACCAGTTGCAGGCCTGGAACCCCTCTGTAGGTCTGTGTCAGAAGACCACAGAGTCTGCACTGGATGGTTGAAGAAATCGAAAGTCAGCATCCAAAGGCAAAGGTCAGGATCAGAACTCTTTCAGAGGGGAACATTACCTTCTTCTTTTTCATTCTATTCTTCACAGGATATAAGCTTGCTGGTTGTCATCATCTATCTACATCTAGAGTGGATCCCTCCCCACTGCTCAGTTTCCTGACCTAGAGGTCAGTTATCTACAGACACTGAGAACTTCACTAATGTGCTACGCGGTTCTTACTCAAATCAAGTTGACATGCGATGATTAATGATCACAGTGCGAAAGCAACTGAACAGAGTGAAAGTGGACATTCCTCAACCGGTGCTGTAGTAGTCGGATATTTACAAGCAAACACAAACAAATGAAGGAACAAATTTTAACCTACATCTCACAGCTTACACAAAAATTATCTTGAGACACAGAATTAAATATAAAATTTAAAGTCATAAAACTTTTAGTATAAACATATGAAATCTTTCTGATATAAACATAAAATTTCATATAAATATATGAAATATGATATAAACATAAATTTTTTATGATATAAACATAAAATTTCATATAAACATATGAAATCTTTATGATATAAAGATAGAAGTTTGTGATAGTCTTAGATATAGTGTGAAAAGCATGATTTAGAAAAGGAAAACTTGATAAACTGGACTTTATAATGTTAAAAACGTTTGCTCTGCAGATACCCTGTCAAGAGGATGCTAATACCAGGAGAAAATAATTGCAGAAAAATTATCTAACAATGAACTAGTATCTAAAAGAGATATCATAAATGTCTTAAAATTCAACAATGAAAAATAGTCCAATTAGAAATATTGCAAAAAATATGAAGAGACAGTTCACCAAAGAGAACATATAGGTGGCAAATAAATATGTGAAAACATGGTCAAGATTGTTAGCCATTAAAAAGTGCAAAGTCAAAAAATATCACTACTCAACTATTATAACTAAAATAAAAAATAACGGTATCAGCAAATGATGATGAGATACAGAGAAACCAAATCATCTATACTTTGTTAGTAAGAATGTAAAATTTTACAACCATTGAAACACACATTAGTACAATTTTCAGAATTAACCATATCATCATATATAATCCAGCAAACACACCCCTGATCATTTTCTCCAAAGGAAAAAAAAAGCTGTGCATTTTTCTAACAATCTGCATATAAGTGCTTACAACATATTAGCTTTATTTATGACATCCCCAAACTAGATGCAAATAGATGTCCTTCACTGTATGAATTTCTAAACCGTAGGGCATGTATACTATGGAATACTGCTAGGCAATGAAAAATTAAACTATACATGCAACAAACTGGATAAATTGCCAGTGAATTATGCTGAAAGGAGTCAATCTTAAAAGATAACAAACAATATGATTTAATTTATATACCATTCTTGAAATAACGAAATCATAGACATAGAGAACAGATGATTGGTTGCCAGGGGTTAAGGAAAGAATGGGGAAAGGAAAGAAGTGGATGTGCCTATAAAAGGATGACATGTGGCATTCTTGTGAGTGTGTATCACTGTCAGTATTCTGGTTGTTATATTGTATTTTAGTTTTAATCTTTATTATATTTATTGTATTGTGTTATTTTGTATTATATTATATTTATTGCATTGTATTTTGTATCTGTTTATATTTCTATACTTACATTTCTCTATATATAAACTATACATTTTATTTATATTACATTTATATTATATTTAAATTAATATTTATTATATTGCATTTAATTTTAATATTTTACTATAATATGAAATAGCACTATACTATAAACGGCCACTAGGGAAAAATGAGATATTAGTATATAATATATAATATGTATATTATACATTTATGTATTTATAATACTTATATAATTATAATATATATAAAATTATATATTTAAGTAGTATATATACACATAGACACATAATTTCTTTGTATCATTTCCTATAACTGCATGATTGTACCATTATCCCCAAATAAAGTTTTTTTAAAACTGAAGGAGGATAGGAACAACACATATACATATTTAGAACTTAATTTTAGAATCCTGTCTGGTAAGTAGAAAATGTTAATCTTCTTGAGGTAGGAAAAGTTAATGGGCAGAGAACAAGGGTAAGAGTCATACAAGTTTCTGTATGTTTTAAATTTTGATTATGTAAAATAGATGACCAAAAACTTACATTTTTAATATCAGTTTAATAATCCTCAACCAATTAAAAGTTGAAAATTTCCTATTAATAACCTTAATTAATTTGTTAACTTGCTACTAAGAAATTCTCTCCAGCGGCTTTTTTATGTTTTTAATCATTAACACTGCAGTACTACAACTTCTTAGTTCTCCCATGTAGCCAAAATCTTTTTCATTTTTGAAGTATAAAGAATCACTTTTATATATTCACTCCTACCCTCCTCAAAAAAAAGTAGTGACAAAAAATTTTTGTTCCTATAGATCTGTGAGCTATTTACACATACAGGTCAACTGGAGTAACTTTGACATCTTATGTCATTGAATTACTTTACAAGACACAATGTGATAAAGATCTTTAGAGACACTATGGACTTTGAAAGCATTTTCAGCTATGCAATCTGGTTCAAATGGCTTAACCTACTTAAAACTATTTCCTTATCTATAAAACCAACATAATAATATTTTCCAGATTGCTTTCAGTGTTACCACATAAGCTATCCATA
Organism: Cuniculus paca; assembly: GCA_004365215.1. NCBI lineage: Eukaryota > Metazoa > Chordata > Mammalia > Rodentia > Cuniculidae > Cuniculus > Cuniculus paca. The sequence continues at coordinate 6,429 of RJWT010023677.1, read as the reverse complement.
GAAACAGTAAAGTAGTAGCTTAATGAGAGCTAACTTTATGGAAAAAAGGTTTGGTTGTGAAAAATCAAAGTCTTCTCAAGGGGACTAAGAGTGGGGATATTTTATAAACATGCATTGAAGAAAACAAAGATATCCATTGAAGTAAGCAAGGAGGAGCTAACATTGGCTCTGCGTAACAGTGTGAATGTATCTCATCTTTTCATAATATATTGCATATTACATGAATGTAGACTCTTCTGTTGTGAGATTGATGTTCACACTCATGTGTGTTTGTGTGCATGTGTCTTATCCATTAGTTACTCCTAAGAGGGATGAAAGGCGCAACTGTACCTTAAGCCTTGGTACACCCCACATTTGAAACCACAGAACCCCAGCTGAACTGTTTTGTTGAAATCCCCTTGGTATTTTCCAGGCTGAACATCTCAGAAACTGAAAAAATATAAATGGTTAAAGATAATTTTGTTTTATTGATTGTACTTTTAGTGAAGGGCAATGAAAACTAGGGTAAAACAAGACCTGGTGGGGATGGATAATAGAATTTTAATGAAAAGGAGAGGGGAGAATGCATTGGAGTCAAGGCAAAACAGACAGGAGAGCAAGGCAGAAATGGTGTCTGCCTTTAAGTGATCCCCTCTAAAGTGCTTGTCTTTGTTTTCCTACTTCTTCTGGGCTAGGGAAATAGACATATTAGGGTATGAATGTAAAGTATCCCCCTTTACTCCCTGCTCTTGGGGGGAAACTGGTTCACCCACACAGCAGCCTTGAATTGAGTCACGTAGTAATAAAGGCAAGTCTGGAATTTCCACATCACAGCAACAAGGAGTGCAGCCCAGCACTCCGAGAGCAAAGGGCAAGTGGGAGATCCAGAAGGTGAAAACCGATAGTGGAACTGGGCAGTGGAGTGGATGAAGTGTGAACGAAAGCCTTAAGAGTGGATGTGAAGCCTTCTCCTTTGCAAATCTTGTAGAGAGTAGAGTCTGTGAACCAGGAGGAGGATGCCACGTAGACTACTCATGATCGACCCAAATCATCCCTACTTGTGACATAAAAACCACTCTTAATAAAAACAACTACAATTCCCACATTCACCTCTCTTTTTCCTTTCTTGGGTACTTTCACTTGTCACAAGTAAACTTTCAATGTCAGTTACATAGCCACCTAATCAAAGAAGACAATAAATCAATCCGAGTCCATTTTAACAGGATAATGATTACTAAATCAGTAGATTAACACTTGTAATATGCTTTGCCTGCCTTTGTGTCCATCTTGTCTCAATTGAGAATGGCAGAAGAAAGCCCCAGTTCTATACACATTACACTAATGTATAATTGAAACATATATGTGACATTCTCTTGATGGTTCTGTATTTCCATACTGTTTCAACAGCCACATATATTGGATGTATTTGTAATGATGTAGGTAATAAATACACTTTTAAGATAAAGCTGTTGCAAAAGTTTTCAGGTGCCATTTCAGAGTGGCCAAGTTAATAAGCATTAACCTGTTAAAATGAACTCAGATTGAAGTGCTGTCTTATTTGATGAGGAGGCTATGCTTCTGAAAATAATGGTTCCTTCCCAAAGTATTCTACCTTTGTTAATGCACACTTAATTTGCATACATTAAATTCTTAGTGCAAACTAGAATTGAGTCAAAAGAATGGTCAAGTCATAGGATTTACATATATTTATCTAAATAATAGTACATATATGTGAATATGTGCTACAATGTGATTATTATTACTTAGATTTCTTTAACTCTGAGAGGTTTTTATATTTAAGCAGACATTCTACCAAAGTGTCCAGTAGGATTCATGAACAGAAAACTCACAGGGACATAATGCATGTACCAAAATGTTTACTAATCTCAATTGCAGTGCATTTGTTTATGAGAAAGATAATATTGTCACAAAACTGAACTCCTGTTGCACAGGTCGAGGCTTTGAAATGTTGTTGACAGGTAAGTAGTTAAGGAGGATAAACCACTGTACTACTCAAAAAGTACCTTAAATTCTTTCTCTTTCTCACCCTATGCTACAATTTGATTGCCTAACTTAAAAAACAATCAATTCATCCATTCTCTGGGGTAAAAAAAAAAATCACTTTCCAAAGTCACAAAATATGAATTTGCAGTAGAAGATACATTTAATCATTTCTCCAGGAAAATATTTCTTCAACATGATATTGCAAAACCGCTCACTTAGAGCAAGAGTTAACTGCACTCACCATGGTAGATTTCAGCAGGTTATCAAGATCTTGTCAGCCTATTCCTGGGCAATGCTGAAGACAAGAGTCCTAAATTATTTCTAAATTCAGATATTCAGTCCTTCAAGCTGCCTTTTCTGTTCTCCGAGCATGTAAGTTTTCACATTTAAAAGCTTCCCGGCTGACTTTTTGAGAAAGTGTTGTATTTACTTTTCTAGGTATCTTGACAGCTCAAGCATTTTTAGAGTGGTGCCACCACCCACCGCAAGTTAGCAAGTTTAATCAACAAGTTATCATATTAAGTACCATTAACAAACAAGTTGACTAGGTCTTCCTTACAAGACAACATGAATTGGTGCTATTATTTTATTGGTTATTTTTGAAACTTAAGCCCATCCAGGTGATTCATCAGCCAGAAGTCAATCAATCTGCTCTTTGGTTCATGTACTCTTCAGTAACATAACCACCTCAGAAATGCAGCATTTTTAACCTCTCATCGTCCCTAGGCAAATGAAAATCTGTGTTTCTCAGAGTTTGATCATTAAATGGTCTGGCTGAAAAAGTTGGTTCTTGAAATCGTACAGAGTGTGCTTAGCATCTTTCCTAACTGAAGTGTGTTGTGTCGGGGGGATTGGGCGGGGTAGAGCAGACGGAGTGATTAAAGCAGGGTGTAGAATGAATCAATATTTCTTCCTTTCTGGAGTGGTTGCAATCACCACTTCCTTTCTTTAAATCCAACATGCTTTTATCGTATTTCTGTAGTTACATTTTTTTGTTCTTGTTTTTTCATCCTTACAAATTCTGGGCTACCTTTTTCTTTATTTTCATATCCTGGGGGTGTATGATCAATAGCAATTGTGGTCTAGGTTCTTTGTCTCTCGAATCTCCTTGCCCCCAAGAACACAAGACAGCCAAGCATGCAGCAACTGCTCACAAATCTTCCAACTCTTGAAAAGCATAGATCAGAGGTCACAGCTTTATTCTTCTTTGGTCCCAACATCATTCAATGCTGGTGTAGAGTAAGTGCTTAGTAACTGTCAGGAAAGGCAAGGCAAGGCAAGGCAAGGCAAGGCAAGGCAAGGCAAAGCAAGGGAAGGGAAGGGAAGGGAAGCGAAGGGAAGCGAAGGTAAGGGAAAGGAAGGGAAGAGAAGGGAAAGGAAGGGAAGAGAAGGGAAGGGAAGGGAAGGGAAGAGAAGGGAAGGGAAGGGGTGCTATTTTTCTTATATACACTCTTAGAGATTTAAGAATTATCAATCCCATTGTCTTTTCTAGTTCCTTAAATATAGAAGCTTAATACATATGAAGTGATTAATGACCTAATTAAATATGAATGTAAGGTTAAACAGTGATTTTTGACATTACGTATTTGTCATGCATATCTAATGATATTTCATACCTGAGTACTACAGATCTTCAGCATTTCATTTCCTCCTTCTCATTCCTCTTTTGTCTCCTCCTTTTTTTTAATCTTAACATTTTAACTTTACTATAAAAAAATCGGTAAGTCTACAATGAACTCCATCCTTTGACAAACCAGAGTTGGTTTATCAGCATGAAGCAATGACTGCAAGAATATATTCAAATTATGAAAAGTAGACAAGAAGAGACAATTACTTTTCATTTCCTAATATTAAACTACTTAGTGACTAATCATTTTAGTTATGTCTAATTAGTATCACACAAATAATGCTAACTTCAATGGCAAAATAACTTTGGAAAGAAAGCTTATGCAATTACAGACTATTTATGTAAAGAACGATGCTATTTGTAAATAGTAGCAAGTTTTAGAGCTACAGGGCCAAACAGATTTATTTTTAAAATATTGGAAATTATTTTTCTCAAAAGTCTTTTTTTGCACCAACATATAAATAACTGGAGAAACAAGACTGTTCATTAACTCATTTTTTAAAAATATATTTATTGAATACCAACTATGTTTTACCACCTTGTTAATAAATTGCTTTTGAAATCTGTCTTCTGAGTATCAATGAATAGATTCATACAAAATGATCAAATTCACTTAGATGATATAAATTCTCTGTCACACGTTTGTATGAATGTATATATACTTAAGTTTATGGATACAAAGAGAGATAGAGTAAGAGCGAAAAGTAAGTAACTGTGGCTACTGTTTTTCTGTTTTTGTCACTAAGTTTCATGGGTCAGAAGACCTTTCTCACTCCTCGTTATTTCTAGCCATAACATTTACCAAAGAGAAACCAAAATTCTATATGTAATTAGAAATTAGATTTTTTTCTCCGTGATAAATAATTTCATAAAAAACACATTTACAGAAACCGAATTTACTTTATTTTCAACTAACATGGAGAACTTGCTGTATTTCGAATATGGGTTGTCCTAAAACTCCTGCAAAACTCCTGCTGCAGTTTGCCTGCCATTGCGGATGCTGTAGTGGAGCCTTTGAAAGACGATTGGATCAGGTTGTTAGGAGGAGGAATGCCTTTCTCTCTGAAGTGGATACATTCTCTAGGGAAAAGGTTATTATAAAACCAGACTTCTCACTGCTTGGCATCCACCTGCCCTTCTGCTCTGTACCCTGAGAGGAAGCAGCATGAAATTCTCACCAGCGCTGTACTCTTAGATTTTCCAGCCTTACGCACCTGAACCAACAAAACTTGGTTTCTTGGGCTGGGGATCTAGCTCAGCGGCCTAAGTGCCTGCCTGGCAAGCGCAAGGTCATGAGTTCAATCCCCGGTGCTGCAAAAAAACAAAACAAACAAAAAAAAAACTTGGTTTCTTTATAAACTGTGCGGTCTTAGGCATTCTGTCATTGCAACAGAAAATGTGCAGAGCTGGTACCTAAGCATGGTAATAGTGCTGAGGCATAGTGATAAGTATTTTTACATAAATTTGACTTGTGTTTACACAGAGCTAAAAACAGTGCCTCACATGCAAAGTACAATATATAAGGGTAAAAAAATCATTAATTTTTACAGGTATATTAAAGTATAATTAAGACAAAATAACCTGAAATCATTTTCTAAAATACAACTTGATAAGTATTAATATATACACACAGTCCTAAAGCTGTCAAAACAATTACGATAGGGAAGACATCAGCCAAGTCCAAAAATTGCCTCCTACCCTTTTGGAATCCTTTTCTTTCACATGTCCCCACACATCATTGCACCACCAACAACCCCTCACCCCAATTCAGGCAACCAGTTCCCTGCTTTATGTCATTAGATTTAATCCAATGTTGTAAAATGTTATATAAATGGAATACTATATGAGTATGATAGAAAAAAGTGAATATTTAATTTTTTAAAAATTACAATAAAAAACACAGTGCCATTAATCTGCCTCAAAATACTCCCACCTCACATCAAATCCACTTCTTCTATCATTCTTGCTACTTTCTGAACTGGTTCTGGAAGTCTTCTTGCATGAGTGTCTTCAGTTACATTGTTGTGGCTATGTTGGTGTCCTGAATTAATTCATAGTGCTTAGTCCTCTCTGTCCTCTGAGGATTGTATGGTGTCAGATCCGGTGAAAATGTTTATGAAGATGTTGATCTTTGATTTTCTTTTGTTGTATCATAGTGGTTTTGTTGTATCTAGTGAGTTTGTGTATCTAATTAAAAATACTTTCTAGTTTTCCTTTTGACTTTTTTCTTCAACCTATGAGGTTGTTTTGTTTTGTTTTGTTTTGTTTGACACAGGGTCTTGCTACAAAGCCCAGAGTGGCCTTGAACTCTTAGTGACCCTCCTGCCTCAGCCTCCCAAGTGCTGGGATTATAGGCATGCACCACCATGTCTGGCTTAACCTGTGAGTTTTTAAAGCTTGTTTTAATCTGTAAATATTTGAGAACTTTTTTCAGAGCTCTTTCTACTACTGATTTTTATTTCTTTTTGTGATCAGAGACCATGACTTGAGTCATTGAATATTCATTGACTCCTGGTTAAAATGGCATATTAGAAGAATCTTTTACATGACTCTGTGTTACGGTTTAGATCAGGAATGTCCCCCCAAAGCCTCATGTACTCAGAGGCAAAGCTTTTGGAGAGTGGTTGGATCCTGGAAATGCTATACTTATCTTTGAATTCATCCACTGGTGAGATCAGAAGCTGAGTGTGTTGTTGGGAGGTGGGGCCTGGTTGGAAGAGCTGGACCTCTAGTGGTTTGGCATGCAAGGGTGTTTATCCTTCACCAGTACCTTCCTTCTCTCTCTTCTTTCTGGACACGTGATATTAGCAGATTTCCTC
>RJWT010023676.1:0-16707 GCA_004365215.1 Cuniculus paca | reverse complement strand
ACTGCCAGCCCCATGGTGGGGCCAAGACTTCGAGAAACTCCGCCAGGGGCACCCTTGCTTGCTGGAGTTGGGTAGAGGAGGGAGGGGGAAATATGGCAGCCTTGGGACATCAAGCCTTGGGCAGCATCGTGAGGCCCGGTCCACACTGTGGGCATGAGGCAGGCTGCTGCCTAGAGAGAGGCAGGCTGCTGAGGGGCCCTGTCCCTCACCCCAGCATATGGGGAGGAGGAACCTTGGGCTTCATCACTCAGCAAGAGGACAGAGAAAAACACACCCACAGCTCAAGCTGGGTGATGGAATAAAGCGATGGCGCTCACAGCGTTGGCAAAATTACCAACTCTGCGTTGCCTTTCTGTCTCTTTAAAAAGAAAATAACGAGGCTGTGTGCCTCAGATTGATTAAACAGTAATTAGACTTCAAAAGCTTGCTAAATGCCTTCTTTAAAAACCATCCAGCTAGGCAATTTTTCTCTCACATTTAATAGCAACTATTCTTGCATCCTTTTTTGCCGAAAGTGGCCATAATTTCAGGGGAGCTGATGAGACAAGCACCCTTGGAAGCTGCCAGTGGGAGGCGAAAGTGAGATGCTCTGAACAGCAGCTGATGATCTGTCCTAAGCGCCTTGGAACTTTCCTGCCCTCCAGCTCAGTGGTTCCATTTCCAGGTATCAATCCTAAGGCAATGAATAGAATCTAATGTAAAGATTTGTGTACAAACTGGGCATGGTGGTGCATGCCTATAATCCCAGCACCTGGGAGGCTGAGGCAGGACAATTGCTATGAGTTCAAGGCCAGCCTGGGCTATATAGAGAGATCATGTGTCAAAATACAAAACAAAACAAAAATTTGCGTACAAAGATGTTACAATAATCTTGTTTATAAGTATAAAAGCACTGGAGCCGGGCATGGTGGCACTTGCCTGTAATCACAGCACTGGAGAGGCTGAGGCTGGAGGATCACAAGTTTGAGATATAGAGCAAGATGTAGTCCAAGGAAGGAAAGAAAGGAAGAAAGAAAGAAAGAGAAAGAAAGAAAGAAAGAAAGAAAGAAAGAAAGAAAAGGAAAGGAAAGAAAGAAAGAAAGAAAGAAAGAAAGAAAGAAAGAAAGAAAGAATGATTACATAAGCAGTGACCTTTAATGAGAGAAGAGTTTTAGAATCAACTGGAAGTTTTGTTTTTGTTTTTGTTTTGAGACAGGGTCTCACTATGTAACCCAGGCTGGCCCTGGAAATTACAAGCAATCCTGCCTCCACCCGATGAGTGCTGGAATTACAGGTGTACGCCACCACGCCCAGCTTCTTTCTTTTTCTTGAGGTACTGGGAATTGAATCCAGGGGCTACATCCCCAGCTCTCTCTCCCCTTTTTTTGAGCTAGGGTCTTGCTAAATTGCTAAAAATGCTGCAGGATGGGCTCAAATTTGCAATCCTCCTGTCTCATCCTCACAGAATGCTGGGATTACAGGTGTGCACCACTATTCCTGACTAGGTAATTCTTATAATTCTTTGGGTTGAGACTCTTTCACTTGATATTTCTAGAATTAACAAATATTTAAAAATTTTTTCACAATGGGTGTGAATTACTTTTATAATCAGAAAAAATATATTGAAAAAACAGATTAGAAGACAGTAGAAAATTCAGTGGCAAACACCTACTATGTACCAAGTCTTATGCTTGGTATTGAAGAGTCAAAAATAAAGGCACAATCTGATTTTTAAAAAATTGAAAATCATCGAGCATGATGGCACACACCTATAATCCTAGCCACTGGGGAAGCTGAGGCAGGAGGACTGCAAGTTCGAAGTCAGCCTGGGCAACTTAGTAAGACCCTGTCTCAAAATTAACAGCTACCAAAAAAGGGCTGTGAATGTAGCTCAGGAGTAGAGTGCTGACCTAGCATGCAGTTCTCAGTTCAATGCCCAATGCTGAAAAAAATAAATTTCAACCGGGCCTGGTGATGCACACCTGTAATCCCAGCACTCAGGAGGCTGAGGCAGGAGGATCCTTGTGAGTTTGAGACCAGCCTGGGCTACAAAGTCAGCTCAAGGCCAACCTAAATGGCATAGTGACACAAGGGCTGGGGATTTAGCTCGGTGGCGTAAGCACCTGCCTGGCAAGCACAAGGTTGTGAGTTTGATCCCTGGCGCTGGGAAAAAAAATTTCAGTTTTTTTTTTTGGAACTGGGCATCAAATTCAGGACCTTGAGCTTGCCAAGCAGATGCTATGCCACTGAGCTATATCCCCAGTCCAAGTCGCAGTCTACAATGGGAAATAGCTATATAAAAAAATAAATATTCTTCAACATGCACAGAGGCAGGTGTCATCCTAATGTTACAGATTTGATACCAGAACCTCCAAATATGATATAAGGGAAATATGACTCCCAACCTATTAGATGTCTGATATGCTGAGTTTGTGTTTTCTAAGAATGGAAGAATTCTAGGAACAATAGAGTAGAAAAATATTTATTGAGACAGAGAGATAGCTCCTAACAGGCAGGAGAGAGCCCAAATGGGTTGTCGAGGACCCAACTTTACAGGGAAATTTTATAAAGTAATATCTATGTGGGTATGATGTGGGTTACAGCTATGTTTAACCAATAAGAATACAAGTATAGCCACTTACTTATAGGTAATAATGGTCCAATGGGGCAATAAGTCACGCAGCAAGGGTGCATGGAAAAAAACAAAGACTTTCTCTAGGAAATGATGGGCCCAGAGATCTTAGTTACGCACCAGGTGAAGCCTCTCTAGGCTTTATTAGGCTGGTGTTTGTCCCTCTAGGAAGTAGGCAGGCCTAGTCATCTCCCCTTTATCTTGAGCCCTGGTCTCCAACAGATGCATCTCCGGCCACAGTCGAGATGTGTTTCACCCTTGTCCTGACTCTCTGTGGGGCCCTGCCCTATCTGACTGCCTACAATATTTCTGCCTGGTTTAGGTGTCTATACTATTAAAGGTAAATGTTAGGAGTGGTGCAGTTGATGGATCAATTAGCTCTGGTGAGAAGGCTCAAAATAATGTTGCTAAGTGAATGTTTCAGCTTGTCTGAGAGGTGCCTGGAGGAGGGAAGGAGGGCAGTGACATCCAGGCAGAAGAAGCTCCTTATGCAGAGTCAAGGAGGTGTGAACACGCTCGTGAGATGAAATGTGGCCAGTGAGGTGTGGCTGGAGCAGGGGTCTGACAAAAACAGAGCAGGGCCGGCTCAGAGTTTTGTGCCCCAGTGGGCCAAGGACCTGCAACTTAAACCAGGGTAGTGGTTCCCAGACTGTGTGCCAAGGAAAAAGTGCACAAGGGTTCCATGGAAAAATGCCTTCAGAGACTGCTTTAAAGGTCTTGCTCTTGCCTGTAGGACATTCACACTGACACAGTGTGCCAGGAATTCTCCAAGGGGGATCAGCACAGGAAGTGTGTCCCGCATTTGTTCAACCACAGACCTTTTCCCTCACCCAATTTGCATTGTTTAAAAAAAAATACTCCTGGGGATGTAGCTCAGTGGCCTAAGTGCCTGCCTGACAAGCGTGAGGTCATGAGTTTGATCCCCGGTGCCAGAAAAAATAAAATAAAATAAGTAATAAATAAAAAATACTAAGCCAGGCGTGGTGGTGTACACCTGTAATCCCAGCACTGGAGAGGCTGAGGCAGGAGGATTGTTGCAAGTTTGAGACCAACCTGGGCTACAAAGTGAGCTCAAAGCCAGCTTGAACTGCATAGTGAGACCCTGTCTCAAAAAGACAAAAAAAAAATACTTATTTGTAACATCTTACCCAGTGATGCCTTGGGACATAGTTTGGGAAACTCTGCTGTTGGGCGGTAGGGAGTCCATAAAAGAAACCAGTAAAATGAGAAGAGCATTAATTTAGGAGTCCCACAGTCCTGGGTTCAAATGCATTTCACTTTTTACCAACTCTTTCATCATGACCAATCTCAGGTAAGTTGCTTCGTCAGTAAGGTGAAATACGTCAAAGCTGCCTGGTAGGCTTTGGTAGGTTAAATGAAAGAATACGTAGACACTCAGCAGGTTCTGAGGAATCAGCAGCCACCACCATGATTAGATTAGGAGGATCTCGCAGCAGCTGGCTGAGGCCTGGTGCAGGAAGACTAATGGGCACTCTTGCAATTTCCTGGGGACAGTGAGGCCACAGGGAGTACCCTGAGGCTCCAAGAGCCAGGAACTCGGCAGGGCTGGTTGAGAGGGGAGAATTGAGGACGCCCAAGGGTTAGGGACCAGTGGATTGGGGTGGGGATGGGGCACTTTTAACCAAGTCATGGTAGGAAGCAAAAACAATGAATTATGGGTTGCCACCCTATTTTTAACTCAGATCTTTCTGGCGTGATTTACGATGGGCTCTAAGAGTTATTCCTTGATATATTTTTTTTTTAGAATTGTAGACACAATGATTACTTCCAGTTTCAAATCACATTCTTTGCCAGGCTCACATTTTTCTTTCTTCCTTTTTTGATTATGTCTTTTCTCCAACCTATAATAACAAAAGAAGCAAGTATAAATTTTAGGTGAGAAAATTAGTCGCTCAGCTCTTGCCTGAAAATTACTGTGTATTTGTGAGTCAGGGTGCTGTCACAGAGAAATATTCTGTGGTTGAGCAACCACGGGGCAGGGTTGGGAGTGGCAGCACTGCGCTCTGAGCAGATGCTGGTGGCATTTGGATGTCCTCCCGCAGAGACATCGGCCCTTCCTGTTTGTGGATACATCCACACTAGGAATCTGCCATTCGTTACAAAGAACCAATGGTCACAAGGGAACCATGACAGGCATTTTGCTGAAGGATAATCTGATTCTTATAACATCTCAAGGACAGATAAAAGCCAATTCATCGTGTAGTTGAGAATACTGCTGCTCAGACAGGGTGAGTCGCTTGGCCAAGGTCACATGGCAAAGTGTGGCAGACCTGAGACTGCAGCTCAGGTGTTTCTGGTCCCATGGTAACCACTATTCTATTCTCCTCCTATCTCTGGAGAAAGACACAAGTGAGATGGTTGACACAGAGGCCAGCGCACAGCAGGAAATGCAGACAAGTTCAGGTGCTTTCACTATTACTCCTCCTCCTAAAACATGGAGCAGATGCTGCTGCTAGGAGAATCTGAGCGTCACTGTCAGGACCCCAGCCGCAAAGTCATGATAGAATATATATGCTAAGTGTTCTCATCGGCGTATTTCCTTTGAGCTTAGTAGAACTTGGGGCAGGAAGGAAACCTCTCCATTCCAGGTTGGGAGTTTTATAGGTAAGGCTGACCTATGCCTGGGAATCACTCAGTGAGAAAACAGGAAGGGACTTGAACCCAGATCTCCTGGCTCAAAGGTCAATGCCCTTTCCGCTTCCCTGGCTGGGGTCCCCTCCCTCTCCCATGGAGTCATAGTGGGTAAAGTGAGAACTCCAGAAAGTCTCCTTTCTCCTAGCACTAAACCCAATACACATTCAATTTTGTTATTACAGATACTCATCCACATGATTACAGGGCTGCAGCATTAGTTTGCTAGGGCTACTATAACACTCTAGCCAATCCCAGTAATCACGGGAGGCTGAGGCAGGAGAATTATTGCAAGTTCGAGACCAGCCTGGGCTATGAAGTGAACTTAAGGCCAGCCTGAGCTGCATAGTGAGACCCTGTCTCAAAAAGACAAAAACAAAACAAAACAAAACAAAACCCATTAGCCAAACTGCATGGCTCACAGCATAATTTTTTTCTCTTGAAGTTCCAAAGTCCAGAAGCTTAAAATTGGTATCATCACTGTGTCAGTCAGGGTCATCCTCAAAAAGACAAGGAAAAAAAAAAGCACTGTGCTCTGCCTTTATGTTGCCCTTATCTCATTCTACTTCTCTCTGACAAGGACACTGAGGTCCCACAGGGATCTAATCCAATGACAAAATAGATTCACTTATCTGCTAGCTGCTCTTCTGGGCCTCGTGGAATAGGATCTGACAGGGGAACAGCAGTTAGAGAGGAGCTTAGGCCTGGCATGAGCTCTCATCTAATGGACTCAGCAGCCCTGCAGTGTTTTAGGGGCGCCGGATGGGTGCTCCCTGGATGCCAGTCTAGAAGAGCAGTCAGCAAAACACCGACCACAGCATCGCTGCCTGGTTCTGTAAACAACATCTGGTTGGAAGACAGGCGTGGTTGTTGGCTTTCAGATTGTCTATGATTTCTTCAGAGCAGAGATGAAGAAACTATTTGAGAAGTTGTAACAACAGAAAGCATAGGGCCCCCAAGTCTGAAATATCTACAGTCTCACCTTCAAGGAAAACGTTCCCATTTTCTACCCAAGGAAAGGAGGGAAAGCAGGAAGATAATTCCCTGATCTGCTTCATGATTTGGAGACAGGATTTTGCTAAATTTCCCAGCCGGCCTCTAACTGGTGATCGTCCTCAGTAACTGAGATTGCCCTAATTTTTTTCTTTTTCCCCTCTTGTTTCATTTTAGATAGTTTACAATGTTATATCTTCAAGTTTACTCATCTTTTCCTCTGCCACTTATAATCTGGACTTATTCCACCCAGTATGCCTCCTCCCTACCCTACCAGGCATTGTCTTTAGCTCTAGAAATTCAATTTGGATCATTATAAAATGTTTTTATATCTCTGTTAAACATGCTCAATCTACCTTTTTGAATAAGCTGTATGATAGGTGTGATAATAGTGGTTTTCTCTTTGTCTACTAATTCTATCGTCTGTGTCATTTTAAATCTATTTCTATCGTTCATTCTTTCTCTAATTTTTTTTTTTGTGGCACCAGGGATCGAACTCACAACCTCACATTTGTCAGGCAGGCACTTAGGCCACTGAGCTAAATCCCCAGCCCCTATCTTTTGGAGACAGGGTCTCACTATGCCATTCAGACTGACCTTGAGCTCACTTTGTAGTCCAGGCTGGTCTCGAACTCACAAGGATCCTCCTGCCTCAGCCTCCCAAGTGCTGAGATTACAGGCCTGGCCTGGCTTGTTCATTCTCATTACGAGTCATATTTTCTTCTTTGCATGTCTGATAATTTTTGATGGGCTAACAGACTGTTGCTGTATTAGTTATCCATTTATTCTCACTCAGCTCCAAATCTGCCCTTCATTGCCTGCCCTGGGAGAACTGAGCAGGGCCTGCAGACCTTTCTCCTTTTAGCTACATAAGGTAAAACTTGGTGAGTAGCGGCGTAGGCCGAGCAGACATTCTTCCTTGCTCTGATGTGCTTCTGTTGCTTTCTCGCTCTTATTGCTTGTTGCTGGTGGCGTGTGGGGGACCCTCAGAGGTCCTTCCCCTGACAGCACCCACTGGTTTCAGCAGCTCCCCCATAGATGGAGCCTCACAAGCAGCATGATGGTTGTTTCCCAGCTTCAACTCATCTGCAGTCTGATTTCCTCTTGCCAGTCTTCACCTTGCTTCATTACCCTTGCGCCCTACGTGGGACTTTGCCCCTGCCCAGCAGCTGCAGACCAGCTCTGGCCCGGGGAAACCCGGAGAACTTAGTTACCCTGGGGGCTGCAATTTTACCTTCTCTGGTGAGGTCTGAATTCTGGCCTTGGGTATTCTCTTTCAGTCCCAGGATAGACTTCAGAGTTATCTTTGCCCACGTATAGTTAATCCTCTGTCCTAGGATTAATAATTTTTTACATTAAACTTTCTCTTGTTTGAATTACCCTTTGGTTTCTTTCCCCTGACTGGACCCTGAATGCTATATATTTTTGTATTCCTATAAATATTTTTGAACTTTGTTCTGGGATGCAGTTAAGTTGCTTTAGAAAGAGTTCGAGCCATTGAAGGCTTCCCGGTAAGCTTTCTTACATGGGAACAGCGCAGTGTTTAGGGCTAATTTTTCCCTCTCACTATTGAGGGACAAAAAAACAAACCTCCTGGTTAGGCTTCTCAATGCAGCTGCATGAGTTACAAGGTCTTCCGCTCTACTCAGTAGGAAAAAGATCTGTTTCTTTTTCGGTGTGAGGTCCAAGGAGCGTTCCCTCTCCTTTCTCTCTTTTATTATTTTATTTTATTGTTTTGTTTTGTTTGTTTGTTTATGAGATAGGATATTACTATGTAGCCAAAGCTGGCCTTGAATTCGTGGAGATTCTCTTGTCTCAGCCTCCCAAGTGCTGGGAATACAGATGCACACCACCACACCCAGTCTTTCTCCTCCTTTTAGGTGGTTCAGTATCTGATCAGTATGCACCTAAGGACTTGAAGGGAGCTCTGTGCAGATTTCTGGAACTTTCTCTCTGTGAAGTTCTGTCTTCTGCAGGTGTCATCCCTGCAAACTGGTTTCCCTGGCCTCACTGGACTCCCAGCTTCACTCTTCAATTGAGAGAGTCCACCAGGACCTATTTGGGTTTCTCCTTCTCCCACCATGGCCTGTGAGCTCTCTGGGCACCCAGTTGGGGTGACTATAGGGCTCACCTTCTTTATTCTCTCTTTCTCAAGGATCACTGTCCTGCCATCCAATGTATTGAATATCATTGTTTCACATATTTTGTCCCACTTTTAAAAATTGTTCCTGGTTTTTCCCTGTCATTCCACCTTGGCCAAACATGGAATTTTAAGCCTAATTTTAAAATATTTTATTTATTCAACTGGGTATCATAACACAACTTGTAATCCCAGCTCTCAGGAGGCTGAGGCAGGAAGGTCACTGTGAATTTGAGGCCACCCTGGGCTACATAGTGAGTTTGAGGCCATCCTGAATTCCATAATGAGACCCTGTGTCAAAAAAAAAAAAAGAACATAAAAATATAAAATATAAAATATTTATTTATTCAACTTGTGCACAGAAAAATTATTGCAAACCAACTATGGGAATGCAGCAATACACAAAACAAAAGTCTCTATCCTCCTAGAGCTCACATTCGTATGGCTAGGGATTAAGAAAATGTTTAACAGTGTGTGGGCCACCAGCCTGCGAATTCACACCAGCCCTCCCTGCCCCTCAGCTGCCACTGAGTTGTCATCTGACCTTCCCTCCTCCTCCACTCAGTCCTCAGCTCTGGATGCTTTCTCTCCTTCTATTTTCCAAGATAATCCATAGGATTCTTCAAACTGCCTAATCTGTGTAAAGTTAAATGGTAAATGTCTCCAAAGCCTGCAAAGTATAATTTATGTTTTTTTATTTTGTTTTGTTTTTGTTTTTTGAGACAGGGTCTCATTATGCAGTTCAGGCTGGCTCTGAGCTCACTTTGTAGCCCAGGTTGGTCTTGAACTTGCACTGATCCTCCTGCCTCAGCCTCCCGAGTGCTGGGATGACAGGAGTGCATCACCACACCCAGTGTAATTTATGTTTTTAATTAAATCTGCCTTCTTATCTCCATAGCATCACACTTGGTTCCTTTAGTAACTAGACTGAGAGCAAACCTTGCTCCTTGCAAGCCACCACCAGTAAGCAGCCCTAATCAGTACTTTGCATCTGTCAACTAAAAGCTAAAGTCTTATTTATAGACTGTTACGTGCTTGTCTCCCTTCCCTGGCTCATCTCTTATTTCTCTATTTTAGATTGGGAAGTTAGCCAACATCACATCCATCTCTGGGCAATGGCCATAAATATATATACATTATATATTTTTTCATGTCACCTTGATTGAGATATTATTCACATACCATAAAATTCACCCTTTTAAGGTGACCATCTAGAAATGTTCAGTATAGTCAGAGGGTTGTGAAACCATCAACCATTAATTTTATTATTTTTATTTTTATCTTGTTTTGTTTTTAGAGACCGGTTCTTGCTAAGTTGCCCTGGCTGGCCACACCCTCCCACCTTAACCGCCCTGCGAAGTTAGGCTTCCAGCCATGTGCCACCAGGACCTACACCACAGTCAATGTTAGGACATTTTTGTCACCCCCAAAAGAAGCCCCCCATGCAGTAGCAGTCACCTCCTGTGTCCTCTGACTCTCTTATCCCTAGGAAACTACTCACAGCTTCCTGTCTACATGGATTTGCCTATTCTGGACATTTTGTAGAACTGGAATCAGATAACATGTGGTCCTTTGTTCCTGACTTCTTTCACTTAGCATCATGTTTTTGAGGTTCACCCATGTGTAGCATGTGTCAGGACTTCCTCCTTTGTATTGCCACATACTACTCCATTGCAGTGACAAATTACTTTTTTTTTTTTTTGGTACTGGGAATCAAACTCAGGTAGGCACTGTGCTGCTGAGCTATATGATAAATCACATTTCATTTATCCCTTCATCAGTTGGTGAACATTTGGGTTGCTTAAATGCTGTTAAAACATGCATGTACACATCTTTGCAAGATGTATATAAATATTTATTTATTTGGTACCAGGGATCGAACTCATGACCTCACGCTTGCCAGGCAGGTGCTGTACCTGGAGCTAAATCCCCAGCCCCAAGATGGATATAAATATTTAGCACCAATTTCTACCAGTTGGGACACTCAGCCCAGTTCTGGTGATCCTGGAAGGCTTCTCAGAGGGAATAAACTTTGTTCTTCCCAAATTACACCATGTAAATTCCCAAACATACAGAAGTCTTATATGTTCATCACCTGGGTTTAGCAAGTGTTGACATCTTGCCAGATTTTTTTTTTCTGAAGGATATTCAAGTGAACCTCAGATATTGTGGTAGTATATCCCTAAATGCTTCAGTGTACATATTTATCTCTCTCTTTCTCTCTCTATCTATCTTTCTGAGACAAGGTCTCACTGTGCAGTTCAGGCTGGCCTTGAACTCACTTTGTAGCCCAAACTGGCCTTGAACTTCCAGTGATCCTCCTGCTTCAACCTCCCAAGTGCTAGGATTACAGGTGTGTGCCACCATGTCCAGCAGTTCAGTGTACATTTTATTTTATTTTATTTATATGTATTTTTTGGTACCAGGAATTGAACTCAGGACCATGCACTTGCCAGGCAGGCACTGTGCCACCAAGTATACATTTTAAAAGCAAGGGTAATTTCTTACATATGACATCCTTATCACACCTGACATAAGTCATGGTCTTTAATATCCTAATACTCAGTTCATATTCAAATTTTCCCAGTTGTTTAGAAGATGTTAGTTATAGTGTCTTTGACAGAGAAATTAATTAGGGCGATGTTGACCTTTAGTCTTCAATAAGAAAGGAAGGCAAAGAGGTTTTGAGGGCTGGTGTCTGAATGGGGACGAACAGGGCCCATGGAAAATCCATGTGCCCAGAGTTTTAGGAAGATGGCACCTGAACCGGAAGCCCTGCAGAGTGCAGTCAGTCCAGGGCCTGCTGTCCCTACTGGCTGAGAGAGGAAGCTTCCTGGACGCAGGTCCCACGTGCCCAGAGAGGAGGGCTATGAGGGAATGGCCTGCTGATTCCTGCTGTGATCTCCAGAAGCCGACTCACAACCTACCCCTTGCCTAGACCTTCCCTCCCCTGAGGCGTAGTCTAGCCTTCCATCTGCTGTTCTAGAAAGTTCCTCTTGATGATTGGTTTTGCTCACCCTGAGTTCACTATGGGGAGCGGTTATGCCTTGGACTCTCAAGACAGTGCTCTTTCTACTGCCTCCCAAGAGGACATGGGGCGTCCTAGGACACAGCTGAATAAAATCCATGCATTTAGCTCTTGATTCCCCAGGGAACCCGGAGCCCAACCTTCTCTCCTCCCCTGTGGGTTGCCATGGTGCTGCTCTGGGCACCTGCTGGCTCTGATCTCTGGACTGAGCATCAGGGAAAAAAATAGCTATGGTCTCTATTCTGAGCCCTGTCTTTAGAGAATGCCTTGTGCTCCCCATGTGGGCTGTTGATGACCTTTTGAAAGCCAGACTTTGCTTCCCGGCAGCCTTTCATCTGCGCTTCTGGGATGTTAATTCTCACTTTGACGGAGCTTCGCAGAAGCAGCTCCCTAGCCTGAGCGTGGTGATTCTTGGATGTGCCAAAGGAGAACTTAAAGTCAGAAGGCAGAGGTGGAGAAGTCAGAGGCGTGGGACAATTGGCTGTCTGTCCTTCCTCTGCTGTGGAAGAGGTGTCTGTCTCCCTACAAAATCCAGTGCTCCTTGGGGTGGGGTGGAGTTTTCCTTCTGAAACTTCTTTATCAAATGACTTTATCAAGCCCTTGAGAGCTGCAGAGATGAGTCAAGAAACCAGTTTCATTCACTCATTCACTATTCACTCATTCAACACATATTCATGAACACATACTGTTTTTGAGGCAGAATTCTAGAAGACAGAGTCTGTCTTCCCAGGCTGCAAAGCAGAGACCTTGGAATTTAACTGGTTTCACCCAGCAGAACAAGCAGATCACTGAGTGCTCAGCTCAGCACACCCATCATGGGCAGGGTCTGGATCATGTGTGGCCAGTGGCCTTTAGTGACCATGTGATGTGTGGGCCACCAAGAACCTTTGAGTGCCACGGTGGCCCCCACTGCAGGAAACCCCGCCTTTGCCATCACTCATCAGTCTGTGAGCCTCCAGACTCAGTCCCTACAACCGCCTTTCTGCTCCCGTCAACCCCCCAAGCATAGGATTGTGGCTTCACTCTGGAGGGTGCTTAGGAGGATGGTTCCAACACCCTCTTTCAACTCCACCTGCTAAGTTCCTAACAAAATAGCTTGGACTGGGGTGATTTATAAACAATAGGAATTAATTTGGGGGAAGTCTAAGAAGTCCAAGGTCACGTGCTGATTCAGTGGGGGTTTTGCGTGTTTTGTTGTTTGTTTGTTTGTTTTGGGGTTTTTGAGACAAGGTCTCCCGGTGTAGTTCAGGCTGGCCTGGAACTCAGAGACCCTCGTGCCTCCAGAATGCTGGGATGACACCACGTGTACCACTGTGCCAGTGTTTAATGGGGGCTCATCCTCTGCTTCCAAGATGGCACCTTGTCGCTATATCCCAGAGGGAAAACATGTTGTCCTCATGTGGCCGAAGGGGCAAAAAGAGCCACATAGACATCCTCAAAGCATGATTTTGGTTTGGGGTATTTTCTGTTTTGTGTTGGCTTTGTGTGTTAATACTGGTGATTGAACCCAGGCCCTTCACACTGTGCTATATCCCAAGCCCTTTTTAAATTTTGAGACAGTCTTACTAAGCTGCAAGGCTGGGCTTGAGTTTATAATCCTCTTGTCTCAGCTTCCCAGAGTGCTGGGATTACAGGTATGTGCCACTATACCTGGCTCCTCTAACCCTTTTATAAGGACATTAATCCTACTCATGAGGGTAGAACTTTGTGACCTAATCATGTCCCAAAGACCTACCTATTAACACCATAGCTCTGGGAAATAAGCTTCAACACAAATTCTGGAGAGACATAAACATTCAAACCATAACAGGATTATATCTTTTAAACATTATTTAGGCTAGATGTGTAGCTTAGTAATAGAGCACTCATCTAGCATGCTCAAGGCCCTGGGTTTGAGGCTCAGCCCTGGGGGAAAAAATAAAAGCAACAATAATTAAAAGGCACTCATATGTATATCATAACATTTGAAACACTTGCTGCTAGCTGGATGTGGTGGTGCATCCTTGTAATTCCAGCATGCTCGGAGGCTGAGGCAGGAGGATCACCAAGTTTGAGCCCCGCCTGGGCAATTTAGCAACTCAGCAAGACCCTGTCTCAAAATTAAAAATAAAAAATGACTAGGGATATAGCTCAGTAAAAAGAAGGTCCTGGGTTCAATCCCCAGATATTGAAAAACAAAAAGAAAAAAATTGCTGCTAATCATAGCTCCTGTGTGTTAGATCCTGTTTTATGGGTTTTGTGTTTTTACGTAGAGTAGATAATTGTACTTAAATGTAAATAAGTGGTATTTTAAATAATCTTCACAACAGCCCTGTGAGGTAGGCACTAATATGGATGAAGAACGGAAGGCTTCACAGAGGTGGGGCAGAGTCAGCAGGAAATCCACCGTCCAGCTCCAGAGCCTGCGGTCCTCTCAGACCCTGCCCTCTCTCAGGTGACCTCTGGCAGCTAGGGGTCGGGTTTTCTCTGCACTGGCAGTTAATGCTGAGGCAAGTGGACTTCTCTCTGAAGACTAGACAGAGTAGAGGCAAGTTTGCACAAAGGCTTTGCCTGAACATAGGATAGCTAAGAGGATGGGCTGGCTGCACGCGTGACGTCAGGGACTGGTCATATCAAATAGTTGAGCTATGTTCCTACCTGAGAACATGAGACGTTACCCACTTGAGTTACCCACCAATCCCATGGACGAAGATGAGCCTTGATTTGGGAGCTCCCTAGCGCATGACCCAGCAGCGACACTACTTAGCAAGAACTCTACACCCTCAGTTTAAACTTTACGAATTTTTTTGACTAAGAGTAGTTTCTTGGTTTGACCACGAGGTGGCGCTAGCGGACAGGATAGCAAACAGTAGTTGGGAGGAAAGTGGGATAGACATTGTGGACTTGAAAAAGAAAATCTAAAGTTGTACCCTTATTAACTTACCAAATCTCAATTTTCTTCCTATTCTGTACCTTTCAAATTTTCTACCATGAGCTTGGATTACTTTCACAACAGCCGACTAGGAGGGGGCAGTGGTAAGGAATCACCACTCAGTGATAAACTTACATTGGTATATTAACTTCTCACAATCATTCTTTAATGGTTATAATGTTATGGTATGTGTCTTAGTTACTTTTCTCTTTGCTGAGACAAAATACCTGACACCCAAAGTTAAAGGAGGTTTATTTAGCACACAGTTTGTAGAGGTTTCAGTCCACAATTGGCTGGCTCCAAGGAGTGGTACATACAGAGGGGCAACAGTGGCAGAAGACAGCAAAAACAACAAGAGACAGTGAAGACTGTTTCTGTCCCTTCTATTGTATGCAGACTACCCGCCCTAGGAAGGGTGTAGCACTCACACCCATAATCCTAGTGCTGGACCATGAATCAATCACAAACTCTAGATTCAGCTACCTCTGAAGTTTGCTCCCCATACTGTATGAGGGCTTTGGGGGTACATCTAGACACAAACC
Organism: Cuniculus paca; assembly: GCA_004365215.1. Taxonomy (NCBI): domain Eukaryota; kingdom Metazoa; phylum Chordata; class Mammalia; order Rodentia; family Cuniculidae; genus Cuniculus; species Cuniculus paca. Next base: position 1,830 of record RJWT010023676.1, on the reverse strand, counting down.
ATAACCGTATGTATACTTATTACTTTAAAACTTGATATTATAATAATTTTCTATTGTATTACAAATTCTTCATAAATACATGTTTATTGCTATACCCCATACAGTAACCATAGATTAAGGGCTCACCTGGACCCAGGCAAATGTATTATTTTATGTGCATTTTGACTTAGTCCTCACATGATAGTGTTTCTACTATGAAGTGGGTGCAGTTAGTACCATATTTTACCTGTCCATAAAATGATGCTTTGAGAAGTTCACCAGATATTATCATGACTTAATTACCCACCTACAATGTCCAGTTAATTTAATGTCCAGTTTCATTATTATCAATAACACAGAGAAAACATCTCTTTGTAGAAAGTTTTTTCTGGATTGAGGAAACATTTCTAGAAGTAAACTTTTCCAGTCTAAATTTTTTTTTAAGATTCTTTATAAATAATCAGTGAAAAAGATGAAAAATTTTCAGGAAGACCTGACTTCTGGCTAGATAATTTTTTTGTTTTTGGTACCAGGGATTGAACTCAAGACCTTGCACTAACCAGGCAGGTGCTTGAGCCACTGAGCTAAATCCCCAGTCTCTGGATACTTTATGATATCAAGGAATTTTTGTTAATTTCTCTACGCATGCTAATGGTATTGTGGTTATGTGTTTTTAAAGAGCCTTTACCTAGTAAAACATATCTACAAGTGAAATGATATCTAGAATTTTTTTTAAATAATTCAATTGAGAAAGACTAAGAGACAAATGAAAAAAAGATTAGTATGTGTTGCTCATTGATAATGCTGGGTTGTGCATACACAGGTATTGATCTACTAACCTCTCTATTCGTGTATGTACTTAAAAGCTTCTATGATAAAAATCTAAGATAGAGCTATAAAAACTGGTCTTCACCTTGAGACCATGATGTTAATGAGATAAGTCAGACACACTAGCTCAAATGTCACATGGCTTCTCTTATATGAGAAACCCGAAGTAGTGTGTAAATCATTTAAAGAGCAAAATGCAAGATAGACCATAGGAAACAGGGAGCTAGAGCTTTTGCAATTGGGAAGCGGGTCTAGAGGTGGGGTGAGTGGCAGGGGAAATAAAAAGAGTTATGATGGGTTATGTTCACGTACCATCTCCTCACAATGAATGTGATCATTATGTACTGCAAACATGTGCTAATAAAAAACAAAAACAAGCAAACAAATGATCTGATAGTCTACAGAAGAAGATATCCCCATGATCCCTATTTTGCCTAATTAGTGAGAAAGCAGACAAAAAGAATTGTCAAGAACACTTTAGCTTAATCCCTTGACCCCATCAAACAAGTTAAATTCTCCCTAAAAGCAAAACAGATCAATCAGTTTTGTTGTACTAAGACTTACTTATTTTGAATAGGATTATACAACTCGAAAAGATCTAGATATCTGGCCCTTATTCTTGTAAGCCTCTGAGAATACTTTTCTAAATTATAATCAATATACTTATGATAAATTTAGACACCCATACATTCTACTCATGGTTTGATACAGATTTTGTTAAATTTCTGGAAATTTCCGGAAATTTCCAGTGTTCCCTTCCATAGCGGAGAAACTCACCTACTGTTTTAAATTTAAAAAGCAAAATGTTTTGTGTATTATGGAAGGAGATGAGCATTGAACATTTGGAGTCTGTCCCTCGGGGAGGGTCACAAGCCTCAAAAGGAAAGAGATTGCCTGGTACTTTACATGCACACACACATCTTGATTTCACTTGCACCCCACCTCCTTCATCCTCTGGTCAGCACCTGCTTTCTACCCACGCTCCCACATCCTCTCCCCAGACACAGCCCTCACCTGACCAAC
>RJWT010023675.1:0-16747 GCA_004365215.1 Cuniculus paca | reverse complement strand
ACAAACAAGTGGATGTTGCAAAAAAAGGACAAGAAGTTTGTGTCAAGATAGAACCGATCCCTGGTGAGTCTCCCAAGATGTTTGGGAGGCATTTTGAAGCCACAGACATCCTCGTCAGTAAGGTAAGTGCTGCACCCGAGACGCGGAGCTGCTCTGCTTAGGTCACCGGGCCTTTCCTGGGCCTTCTGTGGTAGGGCCTCGTCCTGGGCGAGGACGGTGCACCCGGGCAGAGCCGCACCGACAGTGCCAGGATACCGGAGCCACGTGCCTCTGACCTGCTCCCTTCTTCCGCTTAAGCTTTCTGTGGTCCACGTGTGTTCCTTCCGTTCACCTTGTCTGTCCTCGGGCGTTGCAGATCAGCCGGCAGTCCATCGATGCCCTCAAAGACTGGTTCCGAGATGAGATGCAGAAGAGTGACTGGCAGCTTATCGTGGAGCTGAAGAAAGTGTTCGAAATCATTTAATTTCTCCACCTGGGGCAGGAATTGAGCTCATGCAGTATGATGTTGTAATACCACCACCAAGGCAAGGCGGAAAATGGAACAGACGCGTGTGGACGCTGACGGATTTAGGTGTATAGTGTTTTCCATGAGAAACCAAGAAGCTTACACTGGTTTGACAGTGGTCAGTTACTCGTCCCCGAGTCCCGGCGTGCCTGTCTGCCCCCACCCTCCTCCCCACTCGGCTGCTGTTTTAAAGTTTGCCCTTCCCCAAATTTGGATTTTTATTACAGATCTAAAGCTCTTTCAATTTTATACTGATTAAATCAGTCCTGCAGTATTTGATTAACCAAGCTTCTGCAGATTTTGTGATTCTTGGGACTTTTTTGATGTAAGAAACACATCTTTATGCGTATTCCTCCACATTGATTTTTCCAGCATTCTGCCATAGGCCCTTAGGAATTTTTAAATAGAGAATCAGGCATCCTGATATTTACCTGCTTTGTGTGAGACCATGGTGTAACGCACAGCTGGCTGCTTTTTGCTGCTTGTGTAGTCACGAGAGTCCATTGTAATCCCCAGTTCCAAAGTAACAATAAAGGAAACAGACACTGCAGCGACACCAGAGGGCTCTGCTAGGTCTCCATGTCAGCGCAGCCTGCCCTCCTCGCCACGCACGTGCTCTGCAGGTGAGCATTGTTTCATGCCCGTCAGCAGGAGGGGTTTTTGATACTTCCTATTTTTGTCTATTTTATCCTAGAGAATTATATAAAGATACCAGTGGTAACCAACAGGAAATTAACTATTGGGTTCTGTGCTTCTGAGTTGTTGCAGATACCTAATGGCGATGATCTGACCGTAGTAGCTGGTCAGGCCGTCCTGAGCAGTGTGGGTCTGTGTGAGCACACACTTCCTTCACAGATGTGTTCAGGTCACTTTTGGGTGTTTAAGGAAAAAGTCTGAAGTATTTACTAGTATGAATTAAGAACCGTATGTTTTAAACTGTTATATACAGCATAGAAAAAAATGTAAGTGTCCCTACATCCAAGCAGTAAACATGTTTCTCATGTACGCTTGGAGACGAGGATAAGATGGCTGGGAAGCTTTACCCTTTTTTGGAACAAGCAGAATTTTCATCTGGGACCTCTCAGAAATTTCAGAGCCTGTAACACTGTGGCCTGCTGAGTTCTCAGCCTTTTAAGGATAACAAGTACTAGGTGCTTCTTAGAGTTGAATTTTTAAGGAGTCACAAAAAAGGAGCCTATACAAAATAGACATACAGTTCTTTATTAAACAACTGTAAACACTTCACTGTAAAAATTCATAAAACTTTATAAACAAACATTTTGTAAATAGAATCTATACTACAGTAAAAGAATTAACACAATTATTTACATGCAATACCGACAAATTTGGCACTTTTTGAAAACAAATGTACAAAAATGCTTGCTTAAAAAGAAATTTAAAATTATAAAAACAGCATTACTGTCATGCACTTTGCAAATACCTCACAAGCACTTATGGCACAGCTAGCCAAGAGCACCAGGCTCCCTGGCTCCATTCATGTGACTTTTAATGTGCTTCCGTAAGTTTGCTGTAAAACCACCTGAACGTTGTCAAGAATAAAATCAAATGCCATATTCCAAACCGACTCCACCGACTGCTGCATCAACCTGAAGGCCAGGAGAGAAGAAACATCAGGAAAGCTTTTAAAACCAATTCTGCCTCAGAATCAGGCATTATCTTCTTCATTACCTACTTTTTTTTTTTTTTTTTAATTCATGAAAGTTGTTTCTGGCCAGAAAGTAAAACCCAGCTAGGCCAGCTCCAAAGGAATTTCCCATGACTTAAACCTGGAGGGGAATACCTTCATTTTTGAACTCTCTACCCTGTTGCCATAAAAGAGCATTTTAACCCTGGAGGATAGTTTGCTGCCAGGAACTTATCACTTGTCCCATGTAGCCTTAATAATGCATTTTCCCCACCTTAAAAGAACAAAACAGATTCACCTTTTCATGTATTTTATAACTAGATCCAGCTTTTCCAAATCTTTTTCCTCTATAAGATCAGTACAGTATTTGACAACTTGCAGAATGTCTTCTTCCATCGGATCTAGGGAGGGGAAAAACCTCAAATGAGGACCAGGCTATGTTTTCGAAGGAGAAAGGCAGAGATCTGCAGGGATAAAGCAGAGCTGCCGTTTCTACAGCGGTCCCACTGATGTAAGAGCAAGTGGAGCAACGGGCTGCAGGGAGAGCGTTTCAAAGACGCTCCTGGGACCCAAGTGTGTTCAGATGAGGGAACTCGGGTCTGCTCATCTCTACCACAGGCCAGCTGACGCCGGCCAAGCCAACCTGAGATGGTTGTTATCCACTCTCTGAGCAAGGTCTTCACATCACTGAACTCGATAGCTCCCGCTAGGTTGGGCGCCACAGGTCTAGCACAGCTGGGCAGGTCAGGCTGCACAGTAGACGGGCCTGGCACACCTGAAGCAGAAGCAGAGAGTTCTTCCTGTTAAAGGAAACAAAGGACAAGAGGCTGTATTTACACAGTACCAGGCACGCAGAGATCTGACAGAGGTGAATTTTAAAGTATTTTCAAAAAAATTACCAGTGGCTTCTCAGCAGATCCTTCATGCTTCAGAAACCCATCCATTAACTTCTGGGGGCTCCCACAGGCCCCTGGCAGAGGTTTTGCAGGACTGTTTAGCTTATTTTTCAGAGGACTCTGGATCCTTTTCTGGGGACTGATGGGAGTTTTTTTCTTGCTTTTCTTCTTCTCTTTCACCGCTGCTGGCTTTAGCTGAAGTGAAGGATTCTTTGGCACTGAAAGAAGAGGGGTGAGGGGTGTGAGACCCTCAGCAAATGAGTCCACATAGTTGCATGGGTTTTTTTTTCCACTCCTTCCAAAAACAACCATCCCACCTTGGCCGCTCCCACCCAGCCCCCGCCCCCCAAACCTAAGAGTGGGGGCCCTGCGCAGCAGCGGGGGGAAGGGCGGCTTGCACGTGCACCCTCGACCCTGCCACCACCTAAGCGCACTTTGGCATGCTGCTTATCTGTAAGGGGGTAGGCGTTAAGGATTAAAAGAAAATGGAACAAGTATTGAAAACAGTGCCTTCTAAACTGTAAACTCAAGAACTATTACTGTTACAGGAAATGCAGGTTTAAGTGTGTGACGCTTTCATACTTTGAAGGCTGCATCCTTTGGTTCGAGTAACAGCAGCAAATGACCACTAGCTTGGTAAGCGCTCCAAGACTGCTGTACCACTCAGTCAGGACCCGGGTTCTACTGCAGTGAGGGCCACGCTGCCCTCAGCCTGCCACGCACGCACTCACGCCGTGTGTCTCGGGACAGAGCCCCTAACAGGATGAACAGCACGGCAGGGGTGCCGCTGCTGCCCTGCTCCCCAGGCTCACCGGATACACTGGCGGGCTGCTGGTGAGTGCTGTCCTCTCCCTGCCTCTGTCTTTGATCATACGCTGCTTTCAGCTCCTTCTGCAGCTCAGCAGGAAGGGCAGCAAACACCTCGGGGTCCACCTAGTAGAAAAGGGAAGGTGAAAGTCAACCCGAGTTCACCCAGATAGCAGCCAGCTTACATGTCTCACAAATCAGGCAGTTTTCAACTCATACTTTTCTTATCTGTATGAATTCTTAATATCAAAGTTCAATCTTCAGAAAACTCCGGGTGAGAATAAGGAATTAAATGCGATTACCAGTTGGTTTTCTAAAATAAAACCACTACAGCGGATAATTGGAGAAATACACGTGAACAGAACAGACACAAGAAAAGGCCACAGGCCCACAGGGAGTGACTCTTCTGGCCTGCATCCTGCTGCACTCGGGTCGGTGCCGGGCGCACAGTGGCTGCTGTCTTCTGGGCAGTGCGTGCCCACACCGTGCCCTCCCTCGACCTCAGCTGCTTCCAAACAAGGCAGGTGGTCAGTCTGTCCTACAGATGCAGTGGGGCTGAGCCAGCTGTCCCCTGCCCCACCCTGAGGGACACAGTGTGCGCAACTGGGCTGTGGGCACAGGGGAAAGGGAAATGCGCTGGAGGGCAAAAACAGGGCAGAAGGTCCCTAAAACTAACTTACCTGTGAAAATGCTGGAAGGGCTATAATATTTATTCCTGTGTCACTGTTAGACTCTTGGGGTTCTGGTATCTGCAACAAAACTGTCCTGACTGGCTGTGGCAAAATTCCTGTATTACAGCCATTTACCGGCTCTTTCTTTCTGTCGCCACGTGGCTCTCCTTGCTGCAGAGCACAGACTTGCTCTATTTGTTCCCGGAGATCAGACGGAAGTGCTTCTAAAACAGACTGATCAAGCTACAAAACAGCAAAAGACGTGAGCGTAAAGTGCAAGTGTGTTGAGTTGTTGAGTTGAGGGGTGTGGGAAGTGAACGTCCTAAGACAGGCCACCAGGCTAGAAAAGCGGCACATCTGTGGGGGTGCTCCGGCCTTCACCACAGCAGCCTGAAGCCACGCCCCCATCTGGAGGTTCAGGGCTCGCTCCCGTCCGGTCCCAGCAGAGCAAGCAGGGCCCGAGCGCTCATGGACTAGCGCCCTACAGGAGCTCGCTCACGGCAAGAGCCAACATTAAATGTCTAGGATAGGTAACAGTGCTGGATCAGAAATTCAACTTTCAGATGCAAGACTGCCAAAACCCACAAATAACAGCGGTGCCTCGGTTCATGAGCTTACGTTCTCTGGCCATGTTTATGTCTGTGTGTGAGGGATGGCCATGGTCACATTTATCAGCTGATGCAGAGTTTGCAAACAAAAGCCGAGAGCTGAAGAGATCTCCAGAATCTCCCGCAGCTTCGAGAGGCCCTCTGTCTGTGCACACCCAGCCCCTCAGAACATGCGCTCACACACTGGCCAGCCAGCCTTGCTGGGAGCAACTATTCCTAGTTACCGGCCACTGGACTCCACGGCAGACACGTAAGAATTGCCCCTTTCCCTAGTCTTACATCCAGCACTTCTGTCTCTTTCCAGGGCAGTGGAAGGGGTCACAAACTCCCCTGCAGAGCTTAAAGTGCAATCTTATTTTCAAGGAGTGAAGTCAAGTCTGCCAACGGTGGGCCACATTTACGGCCTGCGCAAGCTGAGTAGCTTGTGTGAGTGATCACTCAGTGACGCAGCGCGCCATGGCACGCTATGGGCTCACCACCACCGGCTGAGGTTACACACGTTCACCCTACGAAGAAAACTGTTTGTAGACGCTTGCAAAACTCTGAAATGAGGCTTCTAATTTACTGATCACCACAGCTGCTGTGTTGAGCAGAACAAGCCCACGTGACACCAGTGTCACAGGTACTGGCAGTTCCTCAAGGGCTGCCTTGAGGCAGCTTTGTGCCTTGCAAGAGCAGCAAATTACTGTTCACTTGGAAGGCAGCGACATCACAATCCACCCTAATAACTGGCCTTTTTGTCACCATGTGGCTCTGCTATGCTTATACTGATACAACGAAACAAATCATTTCTGCGTGAGCTGTTGTTCTACGATAGGAATTTTGTACTTTTAAGACTATTCAAAAGATACCTGGGAAGGTGACGGGACCTCTATACTCAGGTTAAGTCTGGACTGCGCGCTGACAGCAGAATGCAGACCATTCCACTTCCGGGAAGAGCTGCCCTTACTACTGTCAGCACTGACAGTGGCTGGCAGATGTGCAGAAAAGGATGGCAACGAAGTGCAAGTTCTAGGGGCAGATGACGCGTCCATGTCCACGGCAGCCACGAACACTGCAAGGACAGACGAACACATCAAGTAGTCTCTTCAGCTCATCTGAGCAAAGAAAATCTTTACTATCTGAACTTCCCTCTGTCCACTCACTGCAAAAACCTTGACTAGATTCACTATAATTAAAAATGTGACTCTCTTTAAAAACACAAAACCATCATACACAGCCATGCCAATCTGAAAATTAGCCAGCCGCCCCCGCCAAGCGTATAAGCAGCACCCAACGAGCCAGGCTGACAGCCACCAACCTTCCTTGCTCTCCTCCTCCGTGGGTTTCTTAGCCTTGTGAACTTGGAGGAGATCACGGACAGAGTGTGACCCACCAGGAAAGTGGCTTGGCTGAGCCGACGCACGACTGGAACATGCGGAAGGGTTCGGATTAGTAGGAACCAACTGATTCACGTGAATCCCAACCTAGAACCAGAATAAAGAATATTTTTCTGAAAAATAAAATGAAAATGTGACTCCTACTACAAGCAAAATTTTCAGCAAATCCTTTACTATCTTCAAAATCATGTTTCGTGAATAAAGGGGTAATTAAAATATTCAAATAAATGGAATATGATGTATTACAGCTTCTAGGTGAGCCATTAATATGTTCACAATGGGGCTGTAATTCCTATGTCTCACTGCCAGGTGTCTTGAACCACCAGTGACACATGACTGTCTCATTGGGCAGCTTTTTATTAATGTTGTTAGTAAAGAGACCAATAAAATGGTTAGATCCATTTGTACCACCAGTGGGTTCAAGCCACCCAATGGCACGGCCACACGTGCCACAGTGCTACTTCACGTTGGCGGGAATGTGCTCCGCAGTTAACGCTTCCTGGTCTTATGAACGAATATCCAGTTCAACAATGCAATGTATTTTTAGAGAGCCACACACATGGAAGACTATTCTACTGAGGTTCTAGTCAACTAAGGCTGGACCCCATGTATGCTGATGGTTAGAGTTCTTTGATTTTTTGCATGAAACTCATATATGACCTGGAAAAGTTCCAGGTAACAAGAACTGGGAAACTATTATGTCCCATTGTTTGTGGCACTTGAAAAATAGAAACTAGGCATAAATGGGTTGAGAGTAGGATTTAAAAAAAAAAAGGTCTGGGGATGTAGCTCAGTGGGTAACGCATGTGCTTAGCATATGCAGGGCCCTGGGTTCAGTTCGCAACACGCCTCCTGCTCCGCCAAAACAGGACGGCCTACTTGGCAGCTGTGCTTAATGCTTCTCAAACGAAAGATGAGTGAGCAAGCAGGCGCACTGCAGATCACTATTACCTCCCACCATGGAACTAAACAGGTTTTCTGGGAGACGTGTCCATTGTGTTGGCATAGTGACTTAAACCTAAACTCCTTTTATTCACTTGTGCACATAACTAAGCCTATAACGGTTAATCTTTAAAGAAAAATCTAATGCTTGGATGCTTTTCCTGCCTTTTGTGATCTCAGTCACCTTTCCTTCTTGATCATCATACTGCAGACATCAGAGTAAGTTTCTGATTGAAAAAAGGACCTCAAAGATACAAGATTTAGATTCACAGTCCTCATAGTCCCAGCTACTAGAGAAACGAGAACAGAAGGAACAAGGTGACCTACAAAAAATTAACCCGTTAGTTAAAAGCATATATAAAAACCTATGAAAAATTATTCTAGGCTGAAAACTTTTCAGATCAAATCTGACTCTTCTCAAGACTAAAGAGACAGGACGTTGGCTTTTTCTGTGTATACATCAGAGTGAAATACCTACACGTAAACACCTATGTCCCACCATGACCAGCCTCAGATCAGCTCGAAACCTTACAGAAATAATTTTTAAATGTCATACACTTACCCCTCTCATATCCGATATATTTAATTTCATTGTATGAAACAGGTTTAGTGTAGCCTTTCCAATTATTTTTGCACTATCTGTTGCCTGGTCAAGAGTTACAGTCCTGTAAGTGATAGAATTACTTTTTTAAAGAAACAAAAGCTACATCTATATGTATATTCACTCGTACACCTCAGTAGTATGGAAATGTTTAAAGCATTACAGAAAAATAGCAAGTTTTATATTAAACAGGTTTATAGAAATGAGTAAGACAGCCTCCCTTACATGAAGCCAGTTAGTGCCAAATCAATGACACTGGCAACGAAGGATAAAGAAAAATACAGAACACTGAAACCTTAAGGACCAACACCAATGGAGACTTGGCCAACTAAAAATAAGTTGAGAAATTTAGAGAATGACAAATTCTAGTTCATGCACATAAACATACGTATTTGCTATGAGAGCATGTGTGATGGTGGTCACAAGACTTCAGATTCCAAGGGAAGTTTTAGTTTACAGGATTATACTGAGGCAGAGGCAAAAGATACATCGTCTGTATTTCGGCTCTGTCATTATGTTTGAAGGGAAGCTGCCGAACAATTTTGCATCTGAATGTGCTTATCCCACACTGCCCTCTCCAACAAGAGGTTTCATAAATGGATCAAAAATGTGTGGCCCCTACGAAGGAGGAAATGGCAATGGGCTGCTCAGAAGCACGGAGGAGAGCCAGAGAGGCCCGGATCTTCACTCGGGAAGGAGCCAGAGCACCGTGAACCCCCGACCACTTCCCTCGGGACTTTTTGGCTTCTCTGGCATAAGCCAAGTATCGCACCGGAAACAGAATTACCAATTCAATAATACATTATTACGAATCTGTCCCCCCAAAGGCATAATAAACTGAAGAAAACAATTATATTCCTCAGAAAGGACCTAATAACCAGGTTTTATAGAAATAACCATTACTACTTTATTTAATTGACTGCCATTTGAAACATGCGCATCACTTATAAAAGGAGGTAAATACTATACTCCAAGAAGCTACAGGCAGAAAAATGTATTTTATAAATCATGTTGTTCAATTTGTAGTTCCTGTTTTCCCACTGAGCAGATGCATTACGCAAACAGGAGGCTCTGTGTTCGAAAGCAGTCATCTCGGGGTGCAGCAGCATCACCATCTGCCTGTGTGTGCAGCTAAAGAAAGCCTAGCTGAGAAACTCGCCTGCCCGGCTTTCACTGTCACATCTTGAACACGTCCATTTAACAGGTAAAACACAGCAGAGCAGTAAGATGGCATGCAAATCCGAGTGCTTTCATACTGGTCACAAATCATATGAAATTTAACACTGAACAGCCTCACATCCAAACTCGGGTTCTACCTTTCTTCCAAGTCCTAATGGAATCTCCCTCTGGGTAAGTCTCAGTGAGTCCTAAGGTGCAACTGCCCCCTTGGTCTGCAGACCTGCAGTCTTTCCCTGTCTGTCTGTCCGTGCCAATGGAGGTTGAGGAAACACCACAGGCCACCCTGAGTGCTGTGTGGTTCAATGTGGTCCGCGGTCAGCAGCTCAGTCCACAGGGTGGCAATGCTGAGGGGACAAGGCCTGGTGAGAGATGCTTGAGTCACTGAGCCCTCCGAAGAGACTGGCATCATTCTCCCCAAACCCTGGTTAGTTCTGACAGAGGGCTGTTACCAGCAACCAGGGCCCGTCCTGGCACATGCTCTGTCATGTGACTGCCCCCCTGCTGAGGGAGGGAGGACTCAAGAGCCAAGCCAATCTGTGTCGGCCCTGGACCTTCAACTCCTGAGCAAAACCTTTTATTTAGAAAGCCCCAGCCTTGAGTATTTTGTAACAACAGGGGAAAATGAACAAGAACAGGTAAGCTAAGTGAAATGACCTGGGACTGAGAGGCGTGACTGTATGAATGCTAATTAACACCGACTGTATAGTAGTACTTGTTTTTTTAATCTTACTCAAAACTTTTTTGATTTTCTTCATTTTCTATGAGTTACAATCTGCACTTACGTATCATTACTAACATCTTTTTCAAGATAAGCTTACCGGGCAATGTTATCACAAATTCCATGGCCTCCAAATTTTGCAGTCTCTACCGGGGCCCCCGGCTTTCGTACCATGATTTTGAGAGTCAAACGTTTACCCTTCATGCCAGCAGCCTCGAGTCGTCTTTGGATTTCTTCTGAAAAGTTTAGAAGGAAAGCTTCTGCTTCTTTTGGCTACGAGACAAACATGGCAAAACTTCCATGTTATCTTAAATACCTACCAGTTCTCAGTATTTGTACCTTTAATATCCAGCGTGTCTTTCTTATCTCCTATCCTAAGCATCAAAAATAAATGTTCTGTGTGCATTGGACTGCATGTTAAATAAAAATATCCACCTTCCACAAAAATGAAAGCAATGAGAACAAAAAGGCCTTTTTCCTTTCTTGCTCTTCCTACACTATCACCAACCTGTTGAAATTCTTTAGTATTTTTGATCTTATTAAGAAGTTATATTCTACTAAAAATGTGTGCTTTCTTCCATTCCTATGTCTAAGCATCCTTTCCATTCTTAAAAGAAATGAGAGCTGATGAGCTTCAAAGAGCAGGCACTCACCAAGCTGCCAATCCTTATTTAGATGTGTACTGATCCAAATCCAAACATTCTGAAGGAAAATAAAAACTAGCCAGTCATCAGTGCTACTACTTTTTAGGTGCATGAATAACAAAGTCAGATGAAATCTACTTGTAACTACAGTTTAAATACTTCAACACTAAAAACACATTTCTGGGCTGGGCCTGGTGGTTTATCCCTGTTATGGTAGCAACTCAGAAGGCTGAGGCAAGAAGATGGCAAATTTAAGATCAGCTTGGGAAACCAAGTAAGACCTTGTCTCAAAATAAAAGGGACTGGGGCCGTAGTTCAGTGGTACCATACACAAGGCCCCCAATACCTGGGGAGAGATAAGACTATGTTGGTATTTTTTTTTTATCCTTCCTTGGAAATTGGAATAGTTAGGATCATCCATCTCTTTCTCCAAAGCACACTCTTTTACTAGATTTTTCCTAAGATCCAGGTTTTGTGAATCTTACCTGGAGTTCTTCCTTACTAAGCATTTCCTCAAATTTGATTATTTTGTGGCGGCACTGTGGATTGAACTCGGCCTTTCCACTGAGCTGTCCACCAACCCTACTCCCCACCTCCCGCCGCCGCTGACTTGGAGACAGGGTCTCCCTAAGTGGCCAGGCTGGCCGCGGAGCAGCAATACTCCCGCTGCGCCTCCCAGAATGCTGGGGTTACAGGCACGCGCCGTCACGCTCGGTTTCAATGATCTCCAAGGCTCCGGGATACCAACAGTTTTATGACTCACTTTCAAGCAGCATCAGTTTGATATATTAGGCAGAGAGAAAACAACACAAGGTAAAATCTGTTACCTGGGTAAACCTAATCCCATAATTGATCTCAGCTGAAATAGATTTCCTTTCCTTTTCAGTTCGAACTGGTCTGTCATCCAAACCACGGCAGAACCTGTACAGCGTCTGACCGATTTTGGGACCAAATTCTTTTTGGAGTTTTGCCATGGTCATGTGCTGCAAATCTCCACAAGTTTTAATTCCCAAAGATGTCAACTTATATTCCATTGAATGTCCAACACCTAGGAAAAGGAATAGATAGTTCTTTAATTATGCAGGATAAGCTATTAAAAATAATTTAGTAATGAGAAACACCTACCATTTGTATACAAAACAATTTAAAACTAAAGTTTTATCAAAATGATGTGACATACAGTTTACTTATTTGAGGCAGCGTGTTTTTATAATTCAGGCTACTCTAGAATTATGTGGCTCAGGCTGACCTTGAACTCACAGCAATCCTCCTGCCTCAGACTCCCAAGTGCTGGGAATGCAGGCATGAACCACCACGCCTGGCCAGTGACTTTTATTTATTAGTGATTAATAATATCGGGATTGTTATTATCCGGAAAATCAACTAAACAACAGACTTGTTTAAATAAGTCTATGGTGTGACTCATAGATGTATAATACTACCAGATGTGCAGAATGTCAGGGATTCAATGAATTCTTTTGTTTGTCCATTCTGAGACAAGGTCTCACTGTGTAGTTCAAGCTATCCTTGAGCTGCACCACTCCCCAGACGGCCCGGCCTGAGGGACTACACATACCCCCGTGAGGCTGGCCACAGGCAGACACACTTTGCAGCAGTGTGGGTATTCAAGGAAGACTTTTCGCCTCTATCCCTGTTGCTTTGCCCTCACCCTCACATATAACCATGATTTTTCCTTATAGATCGGGAGAGCCGTTCGTTCTCTCGGACGGTAACCTTGGATTAACTATATGTGTACATGTGCTGCAGTGGAAACAGTTTTGAGAGTATCCTGACTATTCTGGAAGAGAATTATAATCCATGGATAGGTACAAAAACAAAGGCTATCATTTTAAACATCATCGAATGAATCATAATTTGCCTCATGTAACTGAATTTTGCATTGAGTCAGGGTCCGCCTTGATCGCCCAGGCGGGGCTTGAACTTGCACTACTTTTGCCCTCAGCCTGCCCCAGTGCTAGGATTACAGGTACGCACCACCATGTGAGGCTAAGAAATGTGTTAATGTAACATATAATTGTTCTGTGGAACTTCCCTAAAACATAAACTCACTGTTGGGTTCTTCCTACTTATACAGCTACTCTGATTGTTTATTAGAGCAGCTTAGCACATTTTGTGCTTCAAAACATTTGTGGGCACACTTGGCTAAAGACAGGTTGTGGGTGAAGGGATTGATCAATGAATTTCTTCTGGTTATTGTTTAAGAGAACAAGGTTTTCTCCAATCATGTTCCAGAATATAAGTGCTATTATATCACCATCAAATACCTAGCATAAATAACTAGGGTTCTTTATTATGGGCTCAGAAGACACACTACATTGGGCTCTGTACCACAGCAGGCTCCCACACACACATGAAACTTCCCCTTTCCTTTCCTTTGAGACAGGGTCTTGCTACGCAGTTCAGGCTGACCTTGAACTCACGATGTAGCCCAGGCTAGCCTCAAACTTGAGGCGATCTTCCTGCCTCAGGCTCCCGAGGGCTGGGATACAGGCATACACCACATCCGGCCTATGAAATCCCTTTTTAAATGAGCAGTTTATACTCTGTGGGACACACTTTGGGAAAAGATGGAATGCAATATCATCTTCGGGACAAGGGTAACACTGGGGAAGGCTGACATTTCCCATACCTGAAATACCCTGAATCAGCCAGAGTAAGAATTTGGGAATTTTATAGAAGTCAATAGTGTCAACCCATGAACCACTTTGAGCGGTGTATGACTGGACCTAAAAAACAGAAGCAGTAGCCAATCTTGCTGCCGTTATTTTTTGGACACCACTTAAATTCAAGGCTAAGCCTCAGAGTTCAGACAGGATACATGACCTCATACCAACCCTTTAGGAAACAAAGTCCCTCCAGCCAGGAAGCAAATGGAGGTGAATGGCAGCATTTTGTTCTGGTTTTAAAAACTTACAGTCAATTTACCTGAAAGAATGTTGTTTTGGATTAAAGTGTCTTCGAAAAACTCATGCTGAAGTCCTAACCCCTAATACCGCCCAGCACGACTCTCCTTGGGCAGTCTTCAAGCGAGAATTCAGGGAAGGCGATGTGGATCAGCTACATCCAGCATGAGCAATGGTGCCCTTTTAAGAAGAGAGCAGGGCCTGGTCCTCACAGAGGGGAGAGTGTGCGAAGCCAGAAAAGCAGCATCACAGGGCAAGGAGAGAGGCCGTGATGAGACCCAACAGAGTGATGCCTTGCCCTGCCTTCCAGTCGCCAAAACTGAAAGCTGATGCGTTTTTATTTTGAAGCTGCCTGGTTACAGCAGCGCTGGCTAACTAAGAAGTAACCGGTAACATCATCTTAAAATGACATGTGGCTAAACACTGGTTCTGATCTTACATAGATCTGTAAGGTTGGTTATTAAAACTGTTTAAATTCTGCTGTCCAGTAATTTGCTAGTTTGATTTCAGAAGGCATTTTAAATTAAATCCTAAATTGAGCATAAAAATATCGTATTTCCAATACGAATATATGGTTTTGTTTACTAGGGCCTGGAAGCTTTAAACCTAACTCACCATTAAGTGGCATATGGGTCACACATTTTATGGCCTATTACAGAAATTTCTACTGCTTAGATACACCTTAATTATGGTTAAAATATGCTTCTAAAATACTACTAAATCAACTTTTAACGAATTTTAAAGCTTTCATTATAAATGCACGCAGGAGGTGGAAGTGGGGCTTGGTGGTAAAGTCCTTGCGTAGTAACATTCATGAAACCCTGAGTTCAATCCCCCACACTGCAAAAAATAAATGAACAAAATAAATGTATGTGGTCGCTTTGCAAAACTGACACAGCCTGCGCTATAATAAATAGGTAACTATACATGAAAGTATAACGTTAACTAAAATCCTGCCCTTGTTCCTGAGAAAGATTAAATGGAAACTTTCTTTAGCATCTAGAGTAAAAAAAACACACACAGTATATTTCACCTGTAGGTTTTATTTCTTCTAATACAGTTCATACGTTTTCTATTTTAAAATTTTAAAATTGCAGAGAAAACTACAGCATAACTGTATTTTTTAGGGGGCATTTCCTCATTTCTCTTTCAGCATAATTCGTTTCCTTTTTCACCAGTGCTGGAAATGAAACTAAAGGCTTCCACACTAGGCTGTAGCTTTGCACTAGCAGCATGACTTTACAAAGAGGAGCCAGCCCATTCTTGAAACTATCTTTGGCTTAGAGGTACACTACTTCAACTAGGACTTATTTAAAGGACCAAAAGTCAGTTTCATCATATTCCCTTTAAAATTCCTAGAATCCTTGGTCTTGCTACTAAAGAAAAGTAAAACCTATTTGCCACAAAACTATAATACACCAATTAAGGTCTTGATAAATTCACTGAAAGGATAATCGACGTAGAATTTGATTTTTTCAGTACATTAAATATATTTTTTAAGATTCTAAGACTATGAAACCCACCCTGTGCCAGATAAAAGTTTAAATGAAAACACCTGTACTGACCTGGTAGATTAACAACCAGCTGACCTCGAATAAAATCATCTACTTCTTCTGGTTTTAGGTGGTACTGCCCATCTGGTTTTGCTTTCCTAGTTGCCATTTTAGCCAGGAGAATGTTAGAACCTATGCAATTAAGAAGAAAAAAAAATTGTTCAAACACAGCCTGAATGGAAAGAAGACCATGTGTGACGACCCTGAGGGATGGACAGGCTTCAAAACCCGACTGACCACAGGCAGGCAGCGAGGCCTGAGGTGCGGGCGGGAGCCCAGCCAGGAAACCCGCAGAGGGGTGGCCACCGGGAAGCGGGGTGGTGCGGGGGGGGTCTTCTCTGTGCGGCTCCTCCCGCACACACCAGGGAGGAGCTCTCGTAAGGAGATGGGGAAGGCCTAGGTAACACTGTACTTCCCTAGGGTCATACAGATCTGTGAGGAGGAGAAGTTACACCAAAATGACAAAGGTGTAAGTTTTAGGGAAGGGAAGGAACAAGAACGCAAGCACCATACGAGATTTTAGTTTTAATTATATGCTTCAATTTAAAGGATGTACTTATACTATCACCTGTAGATTAAAAATAAGTACAATTCAAAACAACAAGCTGAACTGCCTGGCACTAGAACACAGAAGACAAATCCTAAAGGAAATGTGGCAAGGACCCCTGGGCCCAAGGCAGAGAGTAACAGACCAACCGGGGCCTGCAGGGATAATGCCGGCGTCCTCATTACAGTGTCTTCATTCTCGGAGTGCTGTGATGCTCTCGCTGAGCAGCCTGGCTGCCAAGTAGAAGCCTGGCCGTATATGCAGACCGGCCTTCCCTCGCGCGCTCCCTTCTTCAGTCAGAGAGTGCAGGTACCAGGAAGCCAGAGACCATCAGTGACCGACAGCCTTGCAGGGTTATTCGAAGCAGCTAGCGCCAAGCTGCTTTCTCTGCGCTGCCTGCCTTTCCCACAGGGACCCAAGGCGCGGGCCCAGCCTCCACCAGGGCCTCCTTGTCATCCTGGGGGGTCCCCAAAGTCCCGCAGCATGGTTCATCCCTCCTCTCGGAAAATGAAGTGACCAGTTCGCCTTCAGCCTCATCAACTGTGGCCGTTCACCCGTTAAACGCCGTGGGTACAAAGGAGCAGGGAACTTTGGAGGAAGAAGGGCTTCTGCCTGGGAGCGGAAACAGTGGCTGCAAGGGACAATGGCAAGCCAAGCGAGGGTGTTACCTCGGCCTCCCAAGTCCGCGGCAAGAAAAGGAGCCGCTGGGTGGCAGGCAGGCACTGAGCAGGCCGAGAGAGGAAGGGGGCAGAGGGAAGCCAGGTCTGACAGCTGCAGAGGGACTGTGGTCCAGTGAGCTGTGGCACCGAGGCAGGGACGGTGGACAGACAGCAACAGGCCTCACGCTTCGCCCCAGACCCCGCCCTGTTGTGCTGCTTTCAAGACAGCTTCTGTTCACTTTTGAAAATAAAAACGGTTTACAAATCTAATCCAACTTCCTCCATTTTTGAAGAATGAGAAATACTCTAACCTGTTTAACTGCGAAGATATTTGCTCATCGACCATCCATTTGCATTTCTCACATGTTTGTCTTATGCAGTGCAGAGGTACACGCAGAAGACCCCACCACGCAGTGCGTGGTGAGCCGCTGTAACTCCTTAGAAGCGAGTGCCTTCCAAGGACCCTAAC
>RJWT010023674.1:0-16732 GCA_004365215.1 Cuniculus paca | reverse complement strand
TTCTTGCTCAGAGCAGAGGATTGAGCAGGATGAGTGCAAAAGGTAGCTAAATTTTACATTTATTAAAGGTAGTAAAAAGAAACATGCTCTGCAGAGTGAGTGTGGGCCAGTTAACGAAGGAAAAGAACACTGTGAAGGGTGGAGCAGACCACTGTGAAAGCGAGCGCAGTGACCACAAGGTTAATGACTGCCGTCCTTTGTGTTTCTCACATCTCAGGTTGATGTCTGATCTAGACTGACTTATCAAAAACCTGCTTTATTTCTTTGAGAAGAATTGAAGATAGCACTGTCTGAATTGTTCCTGGTGTAAGGAGGTGGGAACTGTTTTTCTGTGCCTGTCCTGGATCTCTGTGATTGACAGGTCATGCCCACTTGCCCAGATGTCTGGTCACACCCTAATCTCCTGCCTCACCAAAGCAGAAAAGTGAAGATCTGGGAAAATTCTCCAGGGAAATTCAAGATTTCATTTGTAGAGATTTATTCATCTCTTTGAAAACTTTTTGCACTCCTTTTAGGAAATTTCATTATCTTTCTCAACCTATCTTAATATTAATTGGTACAGACTCTGCTTTAAGGGCATAGAGATTGACATATTCTTCCATGCCAAGCCTTGTGAGTTGCTGGTCTACTGCACAGACCCATGATGATTATGTATTATGGATCCCTGCTTGGACTTGACATCTGCATGGTAACCTTCAGTTGTTTAACTAAACCATGACCTTAGGCACTTCCCATTAGAAGAGAGTTAGCAGATGTCTAAACACCATGCAAGTTATTATCTACTAGTTTTCTTCTTGCAATCATGTAGTAAAACAAGTCCACGTTACATAACACATTACTTTCTGGAATGTAGAATAGACAATCTAGGAATTCCTTCCAAAATACCTGTAAACTTCACTGATTAGAATAATCAGAGAAAAGAGCAAAGAGAGGCAGACAATGTTTTTCAAACTAAATTCAGTATCTTCTCTTCTGTTTGCTGGCCAACCAATAATTTCCTACTGATCTGCCTTACTCTTAGGCTGGAAAGGCACTCTAGAGGAATATGCAACTACACTGAAAAGTGGTGGGTTCTGGAACTCTTTTGAGAGTCAGAACAATCATTAAAGTTATCTTATTTTCTTGTATAAGACTATTTCTTCACACTTAGTTTTGAGGAGTTTTCTAAAGATAAATGAGTGTTATTAAGACTACAAATGAAAAAGAGGTCTTAAGCCATCAGGAATTACTAGTATTATTGTTATTAAATTTTAACTCCTTTTGAAAATTGCCTTTTCTCTGTTTGTTTCTGTTTTAATATGTTATATTTTCATGACCTTCATATTATTTGTTTGCAAAGTAAACAGAGTTAATGCTTCATACTTCATACTTGGGACTTTTCATCTTCAAAGAACTCTTCAAATGAGCTAATTGAAAGGAAGCTAGCAGAAGACTACAGAGTTAATGTAAAAGAGGCCTCTAAACACAGAGTTGGAAAGATAATGGGAAAAAAAACTCCACTAGAAATATATTTATGAGAATAGATTGAACAGACCTGGAGAAAAAAGAGAAAAACATCTGGTTGGAAGTTTATTGCTACAAAGGACTATGTACATGCCTGTATGTGCTCAGGTATATTGGACTCTGTGTGTGTGTGTGTGTGTGTGTGTGTATGTGTGTGTGTGTATACATGAATATTTTCTTGTGTTTTATCTAAATGTATGTGTTTAAATTTTGAAAACATTATTCCTGTGCCATTATCACTTTCTTACCTTCTGACTATTTATAGTCAAGATTGGATAAATGGAGCTTCATTGTAAGATTCTAGCCAGGCCCTTGAAGAACCTTCCAACATGACCTCCATAGAAAGTTGTTGCTGTATTTGGGTGACCAATTGATTTGGCTTTCACATCTGATCTTTCTGACTTACTACTTTGATTTTATTAGCAATTCTGTTAGCACCATTTATAGGTATTTTCCAGGTCTTAATGAAGGGAAATAGCATGACTAAGATACCTCCTAAAATCTGTAGGTAATATGAAAAGAGATACCTTTACCACTCTACTCTGGTGTCTGGCATAGCATTTTGTTCAGGGAACACATTCAGTTAACATCTTCAGAATAGATAAAGAAATCATCTTGTTTGCCTTCTACAACTCCTGAATGGTGAATGTGAAAGACTCCCCAAATACAGTTTTGCCTGCTCACCCTTTTCTTTTTACAGTTGTATTTTAGAAAATATAACCCATTTTGCATCCAGGTTTCTTCCTGTGTAACATAATAATGGGAAATTATGAATAATACCTATAGTTTGCTCAAATTCTCCATTGCCTTAAAGATCTCTGACGTTTAGATACTATTGTCCCCCATCATGCACCATGGAAAAGATTTTGTATGACCTCAGTATTTATTTCAAATCAGAAAATTAAAATAACCAAACAAGATTTATAAAGTCCAGGTGTGCTACTAACTCTGCACAAAATACTGATTTTGCATAGGGGTCTCTTCCCTGCTTGCAAACAACATCTCATTAACAAAATCTAGACTCTTAGTGGTTAGTGCTAGTGAACAGTGGAAAAGGTCTCCTGGGCTATTACCTGAATTCTTGTCTTCTGAATTTCATTTGATTCCTGGAGATCTCAAGTGAGTTATTCCTGATATCTCTATGTTACCCTTCTATATCATTCTAAGTAACACTCTGACCAAACTGACCAAATGTGATAAT
Organism: Cuniculus paca; assembly: GCA_004365215.1. Classification (NCBI taxonomy): domain Eukaryota; kingdom Metazoa; phylum Chordata; class Mammalia; order Rodentia; family Cuniculidae; genus Cuniculus; species Cuniculus paca. The sequence continues at coordinate 14,028 of RJWT010023674.1, read as the reverse complement.
CTGATTCCTTATTATTTCACAACATCTGAGGCAGGGCCAATAGGGAAAGAGCTGTGTCTTCTGGTTCAGTAAGTTAATACATTTAAGTGAGAAAGACTTAAGTAACTGTTCTGCCAGTTTTTGGCATCTGACTTTGGGCAGGTCACTTTATCCTTGTGTCCCACTTTCTTCACCTCAAGAATATATAACATCTATAGACTATATAACATCTAAAGAATATTTCCTGGCACTATTGTGAGCCTTTAGTTTGGTAATTCAAGGAAAATTTAGCATAGTCCTTTGCATATAGTAAGTACTCAGTACATGACAGGTATTATTTTTGTTACAAAATACATTAGGACATGGTAAAAAAAGAGAAAAACACAAAAAGGAATACGATACAGATAATTAAGTTGCAAGAAAACGCTTACTTCCTGGGTTTACAGGATTTGAACCACTCTACTCCTGGTCTGTCTTTTGGTGAGAACAGCAGATATTTTGTTTCCCAACATCTCCCCTCTCATTATCACAGCAACAATTTAAGTAACTCATTTCTGAAATGTATTTCAGAGCATGCTTTAAGACACAATAAATAAATCCAGGGAGATTCACTTGGTTCCATCCAGTTGGAGAGACCCAAGAGTAATTATATTTATGAGGTCAGGGTGACAAATAGCAAAGAATTTTTCCTCTAAATAAGGCAGAACTCATCCTCTGTTTTTGTGACTCTGTGAGCTCGGGAGTTGCACCTTACTTACCTAGATCAGTGCAGCTTTTCCTCTTCCTGATTGTCCTGTGGGAGCAGCTTCTCATCTGCTGAATTCTAGGCTGTGCTTTCTCTTGACTCTTCTTTTCCCTTAAGCCTGAGTTACTTGAGATGTCTGTTAGAATTTGTTTTGGAAAGCAATGATCTTAGTATTTTTAAGCACTTTTAAGTATTTAATTATTTAATACAAGAATTAGATTGTTTCCTAATCATCAGAGGCCTGCAATTTTAAGGGGGTCTATAAAATACCTGTACTGCCTTTGAGGGTTACTCTAGAACAAGTGATTCTAGAACACCTTGGAGAGATTATGGTCCAGTGATGGACACATTACAGTTAATCTTGATTATCAACTTGATTTCCTTAAGAGATTCCTAAAACACATTTTTGGGTTTGTTGAGGTGGATCATGGAGGTGTGACTTTGGGGACTATATTTGATCCCTTTGTCTCTTCCTATTCTGGGCTCTTCCCCTGTTTTATTTGCTGCTGTTGTGAATAGAGCAACATTTCCCACCACAATCTTCCACTGTGATGTTTCTGACTTAGAGCTTGCCAACTTGAACTGAATCCTCTGCAACTGGAAGCCAAAATAAACCTCTTCTCCTTTACTTTGTAGTGTCAGGTATTTGTCCCAGCAATAGAAAACTGACTAATGCAGGGAAGCTGCCCCTACAACCACTACTGCCTTTGGGGAATGGCCCTTCAACAGTTGGTGATGCAATCTGGCCACTGCTTTCTTTAAAATTGCCTCTTCATTTCTAGGAACGTGAAGAATAGGCATTGAAACAGTGCTGTGAAAAAAACTGGACATTTCCGTGGGGTTGAATATTCGTAAGAATAGCCCCAAAGAATTTTATTCAGTCTTTCAAATTTCATACAGCTGTATCTATAAGCTGAATCTAAACTGCCATTAACATACAGTACCTTGGGATCATGGAAAGTAGGAAATGTATTAGTTCTTTTGCACCTGAAATGTAGAAAAGCACACCAAAGGAATCCTAAAATGTGGTATTATGGAAAGAAGATGGAAGACTTGGGCAGACCGATGATTGAATTCAGGCTGTTCATTAGATAAAAAAGTAGAGAAAAACAATTGTCAAAGATCCAGAGGGGAGGGAATCAGTCAACATCTGTTAAAAAAAATAATTTTGGGAAATTGAGTGACAGAATTTTATAAGCCTCTCAAAAATGTCACAATTCAAGCAAGCCAAAGAGTAGGTCCCTAGACAGTATGCCAGCCAGTCTTAGAGTTATGAGTGCCTGGTGCACTTTTTCTTCAGATCTTCACTTTATGTAGACAGGATTTAGTTTGAATGTAGAGGGATACAGACTTATTCAGCTGAACTAGGGAAGGAGGGAAGGAGAGAGAAAAGCATTCAGGATACCAAGTCCAGATCACACCTATCTGTCAGAACCTCTCTGTTCTCTGTACTGAACAGAAGTTGGAACTTGTGGCCATACTTATCCCTTCTACTCTTTTCAGTACTTTCTTTAGGATTCAAAGTCTTAAATATACAATACTGAGGTCTGTATAATTATATAAACGTGGTCTAACTATATTCTGAGAGTACTGGGAGAAGATACTAAAGGCCGGGGTTCTATGTGCACTGACCCAGTGATAACACATCTTAAATACACCATTGTGAGGCAAAACAAAATACTAGGCCCCTTACAAATCATTATTATGTAGACATTTCCAAAGCAGGTAAAATAATATATACTAACTATAAAACAATAGTAGTTATTAAAATAAAAATTCAAGGGATAATTTAAAAACTGAATTTATATATAGACACATAGACATACACAAATATGAATCTGTGTGCATGCTCACCCATACACATATACACACAATTGGCCTCATAATACACATGTGTATTTTAAATAAAATTATTTCAAATGAAGATAGAAAACAACAGTAAAATTCTCTTCACCTGATTCTTAGGACTTACAAAGTAAAAAGTAGTAAGCAGTTCTCACACACCAAAAATTACTTCCCTAGCAAAATAAGGTCTTTTGTGAAAGGAGTTTTTCAGCAAACAGATTTCTACAATTGACACCCCAGGAGCACCATTTGTAAAAAACATTTTTTTTTCTGTGATTTGATGAAGCAGGAAGTGGAAATCGATAGGATATTGCCAAATGCATTCTCTGCTGATGCCCCTGTCTTTCTCTCCTTTGCTCCTGTTCCGTAGTAGATAAGAGATAGGAGGAGCTCAGAACACAATATATGGATTTAAAAAAGAAATAGCAGAGCAAAGGAAGCTACAAAATACTTTTAACTCCGAAATGCTTTCAGCACCCTGTTATATATTTGCTGTGTAGCAGAACAGGCTGATTTCCAGCCCGAAGGTGGGTTGGGAGTTTATATGATGCCCCAGAACTTCAGGGAGAACCTTCCTCACCAGAGCCTGCATCTCTACCGCTCAGCAATGCTGGTTTCCATGACAACCCGGCCAATGTCTAGTTCAGTTTTGCAAATACTTTCTAAAGCCCATTAGGCCTAAAACCTTCTCTTTAGACTCTCAAATCTGCCTTACTCCCTCCAACCTTCTTTTCTTTTTAATCTTTCTCATCCTGTGAGATGAGAAACACAAGATTTTGTAGCAGCAAATAAACCTAGCATTCGTACAAAAAAAAAAAATGCTAGATGAAACACAAGCAAGTGGGACTAATGTGGTTCCCAGGGTACCTACATTTCGGCTGCCTGATTGTTGCTTGGTGTCTCCTCTTGTTTTAGAATCTGGGTTGCTTGTTCTGTGTTTATTTGCTTGACTTTCTGAGTAGGTGTACTCTGGGCAAAAGAAAAACTGCAATCCAGTGCAGTAGCAGAAACACTGTGCCAGGAATGAAGACTTCAGATCTGTCCCTGAACTTTGGTTTCTGAGACCCTGAGTCACTATAAAGGAGATATGGGAGAGAGGGTCTCTGGAGGAACTTCCTGGTTTTTTCATTCCATAACCTAGGCGGAACAGGACCCAATCTAGCCACCTTTGAGTAAATTGGTGTTTCTCTAGTAAAATATTCTTCCTGCTAATTGGTGATTAGATTAACTCAAGTCTTCAATGAAGCTATGATAGAAACATGGTCTATTAGTGCTTACATATAGCGCTTCTAAACATGCCATCAATTGGGCCCACTTCATTCCACAGCTCAGAGAAGGAATGAAACTTTTAGGAGGATCTCTAAGGATAGAGTATTTAGTGGGCATTAAGTTCAAGCTCAAAAACACACTGAAGTTCTCCTCATTTAAATATTTCAAGTCTATGCACTACATTGTTCATAAAAAAATCTTACAGAAATATTTCTATAGAACAAAACCATTATCAATAGTTGGTTTAAAGTAAAAGTACACTTAGTATGCTCCTACAGTTCTACTCACTCCTAGACAAGTCTGACTTTTTAATCATCTTTAGCTACTTATGCACTGGACAGCAATATACATTAAATGACTTCTTTGAGCACTGGTCACTTACACACACAGCAGAATATAGCTAGTCCAGAAGCTGAGGCTGGAGGATCAAAAGTTTGAGATTTCTGACTTCCTATTGTACTGTATTATATGAGGAGAGACACTGAGAAACAGGCAAATCCTATGTATATTTCCTAAGATTTGCTACCTCTGAGAAATTTCAGAAAGTTAGTTTAGAAAGGTTTGAACCAATCTCTTTTTCTAAATCTAGGCCACCCACACCAGTTGATAATTTGATTGAATGAAATTTTGTGTCCCCTTCCATCTCAATGAACCATGTTCAGATGACTCCTGAAAAAGTTATATTTCATCAATGGAAATTTTCAGCCATTGAGAACGACTAGAGGTCCGTAGATATAGGACTAGTGTGACCGTTGGAATCTTGGTGATAAATAGATATCTTTTTTTTTTTTTTTTTTTTTTGCAGCACTGGGGATTGAACTCATGACCTTGTGCTTGCCAGGCAGGCACTTAGGCCACTGAGCTAGATCCCTGGCCCTGGTGTTTTTGAGACAGGGTCTCACTATGCTGTTCAGGCTGGCCTTGAGCTCACTTTGTAGCCCAGGCTGGTCTCAAGCTCACAATGATCCGCCTGTCTCTGCCTCCCAAGTGCTGGGATTACAGGCGTGAGCCACCACGCCCGGCAATAGATATCTTTTCATTATGTTGCCTGAGAATTACTGGGCCTTTTTGTATGCAAGACTAAAGATTTGTCTTAATACTTCAATTTTTTTTTCGTGCTAGATTCTAAGAACAGCCATTTTATTACATTTAATTCAGTTTCTGTCAACCTTGGTTAGCTCCTCCACCCCCTGACCTAAAAATATGGTGCCTACAGTGGCTTATTTCTAAGTAAAATGAAATCCTTAAAAATTGAGTCAAAGGCTCAATAATGAATCAGTTTTCAAACAATTGAATTAATCCAAGACAGAAGCCTTTTCATTCCTAATGTCCCTGAAGGACAAGAGAAGCTCAACATTCTGTCACCATCTTGCAGACCTTTGACTTGGAAGGTACTTTCACAGGCTTGCTCAATGCGTTTGGAGAGAATTCAGAGAGAGGCTTATACATCAAAGTGCAGGAAATCCAACTTAAGCTTCAGAATAAATACCCAAATCTCTTATCTTCTCATATCAGTTACTTGCTGTAATCCATGAAAAGTATCCTCTAATAATTAGGGGAGGGGCTGAGAAAATGAGGAGGATGGGAAACTATTGGATTTGAATATCTGATTAAAGACAAACAAATAAGAAAATTCCGAGAGTCTTAAAATGTGAAATGGACAGTGAAAGTAGGTAGAAGAAAGCATGAAAGGGCTCAAAATCTGCATAAGCCGCTTATAATGAAAACATATCTCCCAGTGAGAGCAATTTTCCAAAAAGATTACTTTAACTTTGTTGATGGGTTCCAGTTACCACGCTGGAGAAATAGAGGCTGAATCCTTGTCAGTATACCCTTTTATTTGTTGAGTCAGAGTACCTACCTTAGAGTTTTGTAAATATTAAAGTTGATTAAAATGTGGTAGTTAGAACAGTAGCTGGTATATTGTAGGTATTGTCTATGTGTTTGCTTTTATGATTATTTCTGATAATAACAAGTAACACTTAATGGTCCACTAATACACCCTTGGTATTACTGACATTTTAGGATATTTCTTTGTTTTGAAGGGATATTGTGTGCATAGTAGGATAGTTAGCAGCATGCCTAACCTATACCCATTAGTTAAAAGTAGCCTTCATTCCATCCTGCCTGAAAACCAAAGATGTCACTAGACATTATTAAATGTCCATTGTGAGGGTAAAGTTGCAGCCAATTGAGAAATGCTGCCTATAATATATAACAGGCCTTACTCCAAGTTCTTTTGCCTATGCTATTTATTTGATAGGTACTATTTTAATCCTTATTTTATAGATGCAGTAACTGAGGTAGAGAAAGCTTAGGTAATTTGCCAAAATCACACAGTTAAAAAAGGTAGCCTCCTCAGGATTCACACTGAGATGGTCTGATATTGTCTGCTATACTCAAATATGTGTGAGCTCCTGGCATAGAAAGAAACAAAAATTGCTCGTTATTATTTCCTAGGTGGTTTCTTAGTTTAATGTTGGAGTATTGGTGTAGCAGTACTTGAATGTAGGAAATAGAGAATAGTTTTGTACTGTGCCTCTTGGTGATAAAAAGGCTCAGCTAAAATATTTCACAAATAAAATTATGAAATGCATATGTTAGAGTTCCTCAAGTTTTCTGTTTAATTCATTTGTCAAAATAATATCATTCTTCCACAATTAAACTAACACTTATTAAACACCTAAATGTATGAGACAATGTTTTATAAGCACAGTGGTGGCTTGATTGACAAACTTAATTTGTTCTAAAATTTTGGAAAAGATGGTCACATTTGTGTTTGTGTGGGAAAGATGGCCACAGTTGCATTTGTCACCCAAAGCAGAGTTTGTAAACAAAAACAAAATTTTGCCAAATAATTCTATTTGTGAACCAAATTGTTTGCAAATAAAGGTGTTCATAAACCAAAAATAAGAAAGGCTGATTGCTATAGTCTGGATTGACTTAGCCTAATGCCCATCTCTGAAAAATCTTTCACTTACTCTAAATCTTTGTCTTTAACAAGGAGACCTACATGGTAGTATGATGTGACCCTGATTCCTGGGAAAACCTGCTCCAAGCTAGGGCAATGAGTTTAAAGCCAGACACCAAGGAGCCTATGGGGATGAAGACAGGAGATAGAACCTTTTAGAGTTAGTAAGATTTTTATTACTTTCTATTACATGGAAGGAGACCATCTGCAGCCTTGGAAACTAAAGCTGACATACAGAGAAGAGCTTAAGTTACAGAGTCCTGGAAATTTCTAAACCCTGAGATTCATTTATCTCTGAGGGTGAAATGTACTCCTGAGTTTCAGGCAGCTGGATTTGTCCACCTGTTCTGTGATATTCTGTGTCAATGAAGTCCCTTTGGACTGCTAGCCAAATGTCTCTTGTTCTTTCCAAACAAGAGAGTTCTAATTAATATTACATCCATTATCTAGATGCTTATAGGGCTCAAGAGGTATTTTGCTAATTATGGAGGGATTTGCATACCTCCCATACAAAAAGGACATATAGAATCCTTTCACAGAGATTCAATAACTCTTGAAGCATTATGAAGGCTGGGTTTGTGAAATAATAGACTGGGTACTCAGAGACATTTTGGAGATACTGAAGATGTTCAAGGAAAAGTAGTGGAGTCACATCCTATAGGTAAGATCAACAAGGTCTCAGATAAATTGAAGAAAGTCAGAAGATGTTGAATAAGATTCTAAGTAATTTATGATATAGGAACCAAGTAGTCAATGTTAATAGCTCTGTTCTTTGGGAGAACTTCAGTTAATATAGTAGCCAGAAAACTCTAGTATGGCTAAAAGTAAGTTGGAAGATTTTATTATCCTTAGATAGACAATCACAGTGGAGATGAGTAATGCATTTAGTCACTTAACAATATTAAGAGTACACCACATGCGAACACTTTCCTAAATGTTTGGATATATCAGAGGACCAAAAAGACCAAAACCTGTGTTGCCTTGATATTACATTCTGACAGGACAAAAGCTAGACAATCAGTATATGAGGATTTAAAAATATTAGGGGAAGATGTCTGGCAAAATTTGCAGTTTTAAATCATGGAACTCCCTTTGAAAGATAACATTTGTGTGTCTGAGAGTTTACTTTTAACCAAGGCCTATGTAGACATCAAGAAACCTGTATTCTCAGCATATAGTTAAAAATTTCCTCATTTCATCATTCTCAAGCAACAGTAAGCGCTATTTTTATAGCTAACAAGGAGAAGACTCAGGATGGGTAGAGATGGGATCCATCAGCCAATCTTGCATTCTTTTCCCTTTGTCCTGTAAGCCATTTCCACCTTCTGTTTGGGAATTCCTACTATTTTCATAAGTGCTGGAGAGATTGGTCTTTATCATCTATCCTAGTACAAGAGACACCTCTCAGATTTAAAACCAGTAGGTACAAATAATCAGAATCACACTGATTTCACATAACCAAGGAAAAGTCACCAAAGAAAATCTGGAATCCAGGTTGTTGTATAAATTCTTGGTTTCATACATCAGGAATGCAGACAGGGATACATGTAATGCCATAGACCAGTACTGCACAGCAAACTTTTGCTGCGATGGTAATGTTCTCTATCTGTGCTCTCCAGTGCTGTGGCCACCATTCACAGTTGGCTACTAAGCATTTTAAAATACAGCTAGAGGCACTGTAGAACTAGATTTTAATTTAAATTTATTTTAATTAAAATTTCAACAGTCATTTGAACCTAATGCATTAGCAAGTAGAGTCCATACTCTTGATTTTTGCATAAGGAGTCCAGAATATTTTTCAAGTTCTAATTGAAATGACTCTAAAATCATTTGCTATTCATTTTAAGATGAAAACTTCTGGGGGAAGAATTATACTTTTAGGCAACTAGAAGTATCTTTAAGCACAAATGAGCCCTACAATTAGGTTTCTGAACTGAATGCTAAGAAAGAATGGGATCAATTTTGTGTCCCCCAATTTATGTAGCTGCTGTAAAAGAAAAAGTGTTTGCAGTTTGCTACCAGTAAAATTGCACCCCTCTAGAGCCCAGTAGAGAAATGAGAAAGTCTTGGTCCCACTTCTAGTGAGGCTAAGTGTAAACCTTCTGGAAGTTTCTATCTGTAAAGTCACCACATGTGAGGGATTTATGCGAATAGCTCCAAAGCAGGGTCTGTCTTCCCTGTTAAATTGCCGCAGCCATCTACCCTTGCCTACAATAAATTCTCTGCCTTCCTTTTCCCTTCTCCTCTTCCCCTAGGAGAGATAATTGGACTGTGTGATTTCTATTAAATGTAATGTACCACATGCAGATGAAACACAATAGCAAAATGCATTAAGATAGAATCTGTTGGAAAAAAATGGTTTGGATGTTTTTTCATTTGTTAAAATTAGCTACTAAATTATTTGTGTTTTTGCACAATTAAATGCAAACATTTCATTTACTCTTCTTAAAGGTTATTTGCATTTCATAGTCCTTTGAATAAATGATCTTTTTTAAGAGAAACATAATTATTTTCTGTTGCTATGTTGTCATATATATATATATGTATGAAAAATATATACACATTTTTATACACACACTAAAAGACCACATAGTGGTGCTCTAAACCTGCAAAAATCACCCATAAGAGCTTTGCAGTTGTTAGATGAAAATGCAGTGAGCCTGATTGCAGTTAGAATTTTCTCTGAAATGGACTACTGATAAGTTTCCTTTAAAAATACGTCTTCTAGCATTCATCATTTTTCAAGATAGATCTTTTGTACATACTCACAAGTGATGAGTTGAACAAATAGCACTAAAAGAAAAAGCCATTTGAGGAAGCACTGCCCCATCCATGAGACTGAAATAACCATGTCTTTTTCTTCCCATAACTATCATATTATAAGGTTTGAATTAAGTTTATGCTACAGCTCAGTGGCTAGGTTTAAGAATCATATGCTCTGAACAAAAGGCAAAATGAATTCAATAGTATCTATTTCAGGTTCCTTAGGTAATCCATCTCCTAGTCCCATCCCTAAACCATTTTGGCCGACAGTTGTACTTGGTGGGCTACAAAACCATTCAGAGTGTCAGTCTCTGAGCATTCTAGTATCAACAGCTAGTATCAGGGGCTAAACAGTCTTCTTCATTCTTTGAAGGTGCTTAGGTTTTACCAATTAGAGGAAACATAAACTGAAATTTATAACATAGCACATGTTGTAATTGTACAATGTGATAAAAAACAATGCTGCTTTTTCAGCCAATTTGAAATGTGTGGGGAACTACCTTATGTTCCAAGCCAACTGTCTTTTTTTTTTTTTTTCCCATGACTGGCTTTGGCTATTACTGCTACATCCGCTTAGGGGACTATGATTCATATATCTTTTAATTTTGTTTATAACAGTGGGAATATATGACTGGGAATAGCTAGTAAACACACATTCTTCTTGAGCTGCAGAAAATGTAAAGAATTGTAATTTGGTAATCATTATACTTTGTATCTGGGAAAAGGTTTTGTCTTATATTTTGGATAGTTATAAATCAAATGATGTATGTATTACTTATGGATTGCCAAATAAAAACAAAACCAAGTAACTTAAATGGTAAGTATTTTGTGAATATGCAGGTTGGTGGGATGGGTCTTTTGGGTGTAAGTAGACCTGTCTAATCTTACCTGGGTTCCTCTGTGCACCTGCAATTAGAAGCTGGTCAGCTGGTCAAAAGCTCTTCTATGATGGGAGGATGACTTTCCCCCAAGTTGTCTCCTATTTTCCAGAAGGGGAGACACAGCTGATTCCCAGTGTAATATCTGGGCTCAGAGAACAGAGTGGAAAGATTCTATGCTCCTTGAAGTGTAGATCCAGAGCTTGCAAACTGTTACTTCTTTAACCTTGTATTCTCTAGAACAGGATCCCCTGTCCCCAGATCATGGATCAACAGTGCTTTTTGACTTGTTAGGAAATGAGCCACACAGCAGAGGATGAGAACAGGTGAGTAAGCCAAGTTTCATTCCTATTTATAGTCACTCCCTACTCTGTGCATTGCCCGATCTCCACCTCCTGTCACATCAGGGAGGTTTTAGATTCCCACAGGAGTGAGAACCCTACCGTGAATCACTCATGTGAGGGGTTGAAGTTGTGTACTCCTTTAAGATACTGATGTCTGTGACTTTTGCAAGACCAATTAAATGCAAATCCTCAGTGAGTTGGACCCAACAATCAGGATTTAAAAAAAACTCCTGATGTTTCCAATGTGTAGCTTAGATTGAGAACGATACTCTGGGTGAGTGATCCAAAATGATGAGAATCTAATTTCAAAACCAAAATCTTTTTTCCACAAAAATGATCCTTGGTGTAAAAATGTTTGGGGACTGCTGCTCTAGAACAAATCACAGGCCAGCCCAAATTCAAGGAATGGGAAAATAGACTATGCTGCCTGATAGAAGGAGAATCAGAGCCATGTTTTGCAATGAATCTACTATAAACTATGTGCTTTTCACAAGATAATAGAGAATGCTGGGCTCCAAAACCAAATTGGTACTACAGGGAGGTCGATACAACAGGATTTCTTCCTAGTCCCCTTAAATTAGTAGTTAGAAGAAGAGACACTGCAACAAAAGACAGGAGCACAAGAGCAAAACAAGCAAATTTATTAATGAATGTAGTGCACATCAAGCAGGATAAATTGCCATGAAGGGTAACTCAAATCACTGGCTTAGATCTCTGGTTCCAATAACATGTTTGCCAAAAACAATACACTCTGAGATGACAAGACAAAGGAAAAGGACATTGAGTTGCTATGGGCAGCAGCTGGGGGGAAGGCAGACAAATGACAAATACAAGTTCATTAATAAAGCTTGCTAATTTAAGTTCATCTAGGGGCATCAAGGCTGATGGAGGTCTAAAGCTGTCTTTAGTGGTTAACTTTTGTTCTCCATTGAAGAGGGAGAAGGATAAATTTTATCTTTGTAAATCTATGCCCTACTTTTAACCAAGCAAAAGGAAGGCAGAGAGCTTTCTGTACTTGATTTGTCTTAATTGTCTTCAATTCAACAGTGCTTGACATTATGGGGAGATGTCTTCTGGACTCCCATCATACCAAGTTTGTACAAAGTGTAAGTATGGGATTTAAACCTTGCCCAGCACTATCACAACGTGTGGGATACTTAAGCAAGAACAATGTTTACTTTGAAGTAAAGTCACAGTAAAATGTGATTTGTTTATTACAATGGTCACTTTGATCACTAAACTAGAACAATGTTTAAATCTGCACTGTATTTTATAATATGTCTAGGAGTTCTCAAAATTTTAGTGAAACTGAAGTATTATACATTGATAATAAGAATCTACATGATTGGTTAAAGTTGTAGAATCATAATAATGACTGTTTGATTTGTCATGGCCATTCCAGAAACAGGAAACTACTTAGCTAGTATATTTACAATGAGAAACTTCCAGAAGAAATTTTGAGAACCTTATTGCTTCAAGTTTTATGCAACACAGGGTCAAATTCCCATAATAATCTTTATACACTGACTCTTTATACCATCACAATATGGTGAGTTAATGATCGCTACAAAGAACAAGGTTAATCTGTGTGGCAGGTGTTAGTCCTGTTTGTCCATGGATAGAGCTTATTTTTATATTCATTTCCCTTCTGTTCTCAGCATAAAACTACTGAAACTGTAACACAGGGATGAAAGTAAAACAGTCATGGCCCATCAAGTCTTTGTTCTCATTCTTAATTAGAAGTCTTTATATATAGGTTGCTAGTGGTTAACAGGTACATATGTGAGCCTCTCTCTCTCTCTCTCTGCTATTATTGTTGGGTATATGGAATAAAGGCTAAATAGATATCCTTTTGGATATTGGTTTTCAAATTTAGTAGCATCCTAGAATCATCCAAGGATCATTTAAAATACTGATGTCTGTGTCTTGTGCAAGACCAATTAAATGTGAATCTCCAATGAGGTGGGCACAAGCATCAGTATTTAAAAAAACTTCCCCAGTGGTTCTAATGTGTAGCTAAGACTGAGAAACATGCTAGGCGAATGATCCAAGGGTATCAAATTAATTCAATGCAGGATTCAATCCCACTAATGCATCCATGGCCTTGTTCTTATTTTGGATTTAGTGTGCATGCACACTGCTGCTCAAACATCTACATTAAAAGTTAAAAATCAAGTCAATCGTGTTTCTCTACAGTCAACTGTGCCCTTTTTCTTTTCATCCAGGTACTTAGGTCTTTGGAGACAGACATCTAATATATCCTCTATGTCTGATAACTTGTAAATTCTTACTTTAGGAAGAATTCAGGAAGATTTGTCCTCCGAACGCTTCCTTTCAGAAGCTAAAGTGACTTAAGTTAGTATTTGTAGGTTGTGTAGGCCCAGTCTAGTAGGCAGAAGGTGGCACTCATTTTCCCTGTTATTACTCAACACTGCTAAAGATACACAAAGGGAAACAAAATTCACCAACAATAACTTTTTTTTTAGCAATCTAAGAGAAAAATTTTAAAAAGACCAGGAACCTGGAGGAAAAGTTTTCTTTATTTTAAAAAGCTTCCATTAAAAAATTCTTCCTGATTCAGTCTACATGGGAAGGAAGAACAAGACAATGTTTGAGACAGGGCTTTATTGTCATGGTACAAAGTTATGAGATGGAAAATCATGTTTACCCACACAAAAGTTCTCTGAGGCTGAAACAGCAGCCAGACTGGCAGCACGTGAGTCCTTCTGCTTGCCAAGAAAATGGGTAGAAACTAACATTCACTGATCAGGTAATGTGCTGAGGGAAGCAGACAATGTCTCCTCTCAGGCTCCTTGTCTAATAGACTTCCTAGTACCTGGACAAATATATTGTCTCAGGATTTCGGTCCCTTCCCAAGCATTGACTATTTCTAGGCTGTTCAATATACTGTTGTATACCAAAGGAAATAGAAGTTAACCGAACAGTATCATGTCCTCAGGACTGGGAATGTGGCAGACACTTTTTGATACATTATCTTACTTAATTCTTTTTTTTTAATATTCTTTTTTTTATTTTAAAGAAAATAGGACAAAACAAAACAAAACAGATTGAAAAAAGCAAAAGAAAACAGAATAGAGTCAAACACAATATAGCATTTCAAAGCAGAACACTGCAAGCTATACAGGTTTTCAAAACATAACAACAGGAGATTAACAATGGTTACCCTAATGTCTCTTACTTTCTTCAAACATGTTCACTGGAAGAAAGATAGCC
>RJWT010023673.1:0-16866 GCA_004365215.1 Cuniculus paca | reverse complement strand
TGCATTTGTTCCTTCATTCACATATCAAGTATTTATTAGGCCCTGCAATAGGAGCCGCTTTGTTTCTTTGTTCACCAACACCCTCCTCATTTATTTCTAATATTATTTTATTTGGGCCCTAGCTCAATTCAGCTCTAAATTCTTTGGTCTTTACATGGTTTCAGAAGTTGCACTTGCTTTGCTTGAGTTTGGGTTTCTGTTCTGCATCTTCCTGGGCTTGTGGTCTTGGGCTCTGGATAAGTTAATGTGATTCTTCCAATAGGAATAATGAGAGGCTTTGATTAGCAACCACGGGGTAGAGATTTTAACAAATAGTGACTGAATTCTTACTAAATGTTGAGGGCACAAAGGAATGATCCTTGGACTAGTGAAGAAATAAAAGACACTGTGCTCTTTATATTTTATTTTATTTTATTTTATTTTATTTTATTTTATTTTATTTTTTGGAACAGGATCTCGCTAATGCAATGTAGGCTGGCCTCGAACTCACAGTGATCTTCCTGCCTGAGACTCCCAAGTCTTGGGGTTAGAGGTGTATGCCACCATGCTAAGATATGTTGTTCATATTTTAATACAGAACTATAACAGCACAGGGAGTTGCACAGTGTTTGTATCTCTTTCTGTATTCCATATATCTCAAAGAAGTTTAAGTCTTAGTTGAAGATAACTCATATTTGTATAAGCAATTGTTAACATACTGTGATTTTTATGAAAGAGAAAGCACTACATGATATAGTTATGAGACATGTAAATGACAGAGCTGGAAATTGATTTTGAATATTAAGAATCTTAATAATATTATTGACTAAAAGTAATAACATGTTACTTCTATGTAAGGAGATATCTTGGTACTTTTATACAAGATTACCTGCAAGTACAGCCTATATGTTTTTTGGTAAAAATTAATTTTTAATCTGTTTTAAAACATGGGAAAGATACATCTCTATGTTATATTGCACTTGAAACACTGATTTTGTTATTAAACATTCAAAAGAAGTCAGGTCCTGGTTTCTATTTCTAGCACGGACGCACAAAAGAAAAGGAAAGAAAAGAAAAGAAAACAGAAAAGAAAAGAAAAGAAAAGAAAAGAAAAGAAAAGAGAAAAGAAAAGTTACCAAAGCACTTCATGACAAAAAAATAAATAAATAAAGTTAGTACTTTTTGTAAAACTTTTAGTTGTAAATGAAATTTTTAGCTGTGAATGTTTATTTTGATATAGTTCTAAGTTAATCACAATAAATCGACTTGTGACAGAACTGTTTGACTCCATCCTTTTAAAATTTGAAGAATGAAAACACAGTGTAGGTAATTGACGCTAAGTTGTTCTCTGACAACATTTAGTCAAAAGATTTAATTGCTACTTAATGCAACCCTTTTTCTGTTGTACTTAAACAGGAACATGGGTATAGACAGTCTTGTCTACTTGTAACTAATGGCAATTAATCACCCATTAAGCTCATTGAGTGAACCATCTGTTATTTAATCCATATGTGAGGAAAAAACGAGGTGAGCTGTACTGTAGCCCTGTTTTACAGCCTTTTGAGTGGGGCTTTTGTTTGTCAAAACATTGATCTTACTCATCCTGAGGGTGACTGAAAAACGGCATCATTGCATAGGAGTTGGGGGAAAATGAATAGCTTCTACAGAATCTGAAGAAGAATGAAGAGGGTTGAATCCATACTGAAATGATAAATCTTGTCACAGAAAAAAGTTTTGATCAAAACAAAAAAGTGAATCTTTTCTTCAGTGAGAGAAAGGAAAACAGAAATTCACTTATGATTCCCATAGTATTTTGCAAAACCTTTAGTTTAACCCCATTTGCTCGACCCGCATAGCTGCATTCAAGATCATGGAGAGGAGTAGAAGCCAGGGCTCCTCAGTTCCAACAAAGTATTATTTCTATTAAGCATGTTAGGGTTTGATAATCAAGGGCTCAATATCTGATGATATTATCCATTACTATGTATGACAGTAAACAACTCAGTGGTATAATTGGCTGAGTGGGACCTTTCATACTGAGACTGACCACTGAGGACCTTGCTGATGAGAAAGATGATAGAAATCCTATGTTTTGAGATCTGTAAACTACAGATCTGAATGTCCACCTCCTACTCAATAGGCTTTACAGATGGCAGCTGAGAGAGCCTGCCTTACCATCATCATCTAACCCTCATGCTTCTCCCTTGCCTCACCTCCAAGTTTTTTGAGAAGTGCGGTCAGTGTTTGTGACAAGAGCTCCTTTGTGTGGAAAACTGTCTCCATTTTGAAACTATCAACTGATTGGTTGAGACTCACCCACGTGATGGAGGGTAATCTACTCTAATTGCAAAGATAAGTTTTCCTGTTTTCTGAGGAGATGTAACAACCCTATTTGATTTGCAAAAAGTTCATAGTATTTGTGTAAGCTCCGAGCAATTCTTTTATTTTTGGAGGGGAGCTTGTTTAGTGGAAAGATTTTTTTGATAGAAGGTCCCAGTCTTATACAGGCATTTTGCTAAAGATACTTTTGCCTTTTATCTTGTTAAAAGTTTTATCTTTCTTTCCTTCTCTCTTATGTTAGATTACACCTGATTAATTCTGTTCCTCAGGCTCCTTTCTCTTTTGTTCTGTTATAAAAAGGTAACTAGTCACATCTACTTTGGTGTCCCAGCCAAAGAGAATTTGTAGTCCATCTCTGCAATTGTTGTAATCTGCAGCTAACAATAAACTTCCTAAGATATACTGAGATAGTTTTGTTTCTGTTTTTTTCCCTCCTCCAGCTAGTTCTTATTGTTTATACTCAGTTGTCAAATACACTTGTATTCTAAACAAGCTTAATCATATTTCCAATTGGATTGACTTATTTCTTAGCATAATTGCATGTTAAAATAAATGTAAATTTATTATTTGGTGCATTTTTTTCTCTAAGTATGTAACTTCAGTTTCTTTTTGACTTAATTTCCTTGAAGAACACTGGGTGTGTCTAATAATATTTTTGATTGAATAAATATTGCACACATGGTACATTATATGTGCATGTGACTACTGATTTCTGCATATTTTTCTAAATTAGAATCAGTATATTACTCTTTTTTAATATTTTTAGCAGAAATATGTCTTTCTGAGAAATTATAATGTTCCATTTGTTAAGAAAAATAACAGAATATTTTGGTAATTTTAATGAAGAAGCAATGCTAGTCTTGTTGCTTATTGAAAGGCATCTAAAAAAGTTTTAAATGAAACTCCAAAATCACCTACCTCCCTTAGAGAGCAGGGCAGTTCTGGGAATCAGTTTGCAGTCCCACTCCAGCTTTGAGAAGAATCTTCTTCTCCCTCTCCCTCCCCCGCCCAGATCTCTCCCCCTCCCCCACTCCCCCTTCTCCTCTACATCTCTGTCTTCTCCTCCCCCTCCCTCTCCTATCCCTTTCTTCTTCCCTCCTCCTCCCCTCCCTCCCCTCTCTCCCCCTCTACCTCTGTCTCTGTCTATCTCTGCCCCTCTTTCCCCACCATTTCAAGATCTCTTATTACGATTCAGATACAGTAAGTCCCCAAGGCTTGCTCATGTGTTGGTGGTTTGGTCCCAGTGCATTAGCACTGAGAGATAAGGATCTCGTGAAGTTACTGAATCATGAGCACTCAAATTTCATCACTGATGAATCCGTCATGAGTTCATAGATCAATGTGCTTATTAGGAGCTAACCGGATGGCACAAGGGCTTCCACAGTCTTGTCTGTGGTGCCTTCCTCCCTCTCTCTGCTTGCTGGCTGCCATGAGGCCAGTAACTTTGCCAAATCCTTCCACTAGGATGTTTTTGTTTGCCTTGGGCCTAAAAGCAATGAGGCTATTAGGTCATGGACTGAAACTTCTGAAATTGCCAACCAAAATGAATCTTTCCCATTTTATGTTGTTATCCTCAGATATTTTATCATGGTAACAAAAAGCTAATACAGGTCTTTATACTAAAACTTCCTTATGTGAAATGTTCTCTGTCCTTAATGGCTTTGCACATTGCTGCTCATTGGCTGGACCCCCTGGTCCTTCCTGCCTCCCTCCCCACCACTCCATGACTGCGTTTCTTTGTCTTTCTAGGATTGGATGATTCTCAGCTCCTCTGAGAGCATTTTACAGGATGCAGAGTCATAACTTAGTGAGATCATCTATTCTCTCACTGCTTAAGCTTCATCCTCTTTCCTGGTACTCATTGTACTGCTCTGCAATAGTTTATTTTATGGTCTGATTTTAAAAATTACTATAGTCTTCTAGAAATCCAGCAATGTGTCCTGGTCATTGCAATAGAGTTACTGGAAGGGTATGTACTTTGGAGTGTGATGGCCTTTGATTTCATACCTGTTTGAGTATTTGTTAGGTATTCAACCTTCCCTGCTGTACTGTACAAGTTCATTTCTTTTTCTGGGCTTTACCTTTTCAGCTTTATTTTAAGTAGCGCTCATAATGTCTACTTCCAAAGGAATTTGCAAATATAAGAAATACCATATAGAAACCATTAATATGGTGCCTGACACATATTTCCTGTTATTAGAAAACATTCAATATATTCAATAATAAAGGAATAACATTACATTACTCAAGTAAAATAGTAAAAATTTATGGAAACTGCATGTAATTCTCATTGAGATGTGGCTTCTGCAACATCATCCTAACACTTGTTAAAATAATTTGCTCAGGGTCACCAAGGGTCCACTAATACTATTTTTCTTCTTTTTTTTTTCCTTAATCAACATTGTATTGGATTCATTCTATCATTTTATTACATCAGGTTCTATCTGTATACATGCTTTATGATGCATTAACTCTTTTTATCCAATTTGGTATCATCAGCAAATGTAAATGGTGCATCATCATTTTAATCATGTCAAAGTCATTAATGATTTTTAAGAAAAAATGAATAATTTTGCTTATGGCAGGAAGTTGGTAGCAGCATAATTTTTTGTTTTGTGTTTTCTCAAAGATCTTCTTGAAAACCAAGCATAGAAACTGAGGAATGCATGCCAAAATTTTAAAAATGCTACAAAGAACAACTCCAACATAAACAGGTGACAAGACTTCAGGCAGTTCTGATTATTTGTAGCTGTGAAATGAGTTACTCTGAAAGCTTAATGACACAAGATAATGGTAACTTCATCATATGTCATCATTTTGTGAGTCAATGTTGACAATGCTGATTTTTCCATATCACATGTCATCATCATATCTCATTCTGTGACACTCAGGTGGGATTTGGGCAGATTTGGAGAATTTAAGAGGGCTTTGCTCTTGACAGGGATGGTAGAAGGTTTGGCTTATCCTTTTGTGGAGGACCTGCATGTAGTCTCCTCAGTATGATGGCTTTTGGGCTCCAGGTCTAATTTCTTACCTGGGGGAGCTCAGGGCTCTGAGAGGGTGAGCGTTCCAGAGAATAAAGTAGAAACTTCCTGATCTTCCATACTCAACCTCCAGTGTCACATGGTATTATTAGTTTGAATTTCATTGACTTAAGTAACCACACTCTCCTGTATTAATGGGGAAAGTCATACTTATGGATGGGAGCAATTTCAAGGAATTTGCAGCCACATTTCAAAAACACAAGAATCCATTTTTGGCTAAAAGAATATTTAGATTTCTTCTAAATGCAAAACCTACTCATTGTTTCCCAAGATCTTTGCCAAATTCTCATCCCTCTGTAGCCTCAGCTCACACTTGAAGCTGGGATCTTGTCACATAGATGAGATCAAATGTGGTGCAAATGAATCCCTTAGGTTCAGTTTCTCTCAGGCTCAAGACCAGTAAACTTAAGGGATAACTTTCCTGACTGTATTTACTCCTGTATGCATCTACCTTCCTGGTGTAAAATATGGGATCAGATGAAAGTTAATTGTATAGAAATTCTTGTGAAAAGGGAGAAGCCTGATATATTCAGAAGTCACAATCCCCTGACTATTCTAATTTCAGCTAGACACATATTACCAGTTACCTGATTGGGGTTCAATCAAAATCTTTGAAAAGATTTTTGATGGCCCTTGTCTCTGTCCTTTGGTCTTTTGATTTATCTCTCTAATTATTTGACTGTTAGTTACATATTCTTTTAATTTCCATGCTTAGAATTGAGTAGTTGCTTAATTTGCCTGCTAGAGTTGGAAACTTGTAGGCCTAAAGGCCTTGCTTTGACTCTATACTTTTAATCTAGTTAGTAGAAATATTTTAAAAACTTTACATGTTTTCAAAACACATTTATTTATGATCTACTTCATTAGACAAAAATCTCAGCCAGGAATATCTGTGAAATATGTCTTTCTCTATTTTAGGCTTACTATGAAGCAGCTAGAGAGTCTTGCGAGTAGCACGGCTTATCCCCTGAAGAAAAAAGGATACATGCTTAAGATTTCTAGATGCATTTGTGTCTTATTGGGGCACTGCATGAGGAACTGCCTTTCATATTAATGAGACCCTAAAAAAGTATTTTAAAGACACACTCGATTTCCCCAAGGCCACGTTTAACTGAAAGTGTCTTGGACTTAATTTTTCTCTAAGATAGTGGTTCTCAATGGAGATAGTGGCTGCTGTCATTGTCCAGAGGAATTTCTGGTTTTCACAAGCAAATGGAGGGAGGTTATATTGACATCTAGTGGGGAGAAACCAAAGATTCTGCTCAATATTCTGCAATTCACAAATGACTACTCCCACCAATGATTATCCATTCCAAACTGTCAGTAATGCTAGGCAGAAATCATTGGTCTAGGACTATTTATTTTTTGACAACATTTCACTGGAATTAAAAACTTGCCTAGAGCCTTTGTATTTCTTCCAAGTGTTAATTCAGAATTGAAAAGTTTATTTTTCAGTTCTATTCCTTATACTATGTAATAGCAACTGGAAGAAACCAGGTCATGCCACCTTCATCATTATACCTGGAAATATCCATAGCGAGATTGTCAAGTTCATTAAACTGATTTTCTTTTGTCACACTACATCTCATACCAGGACACACATTTTAGACTTGGTTATTGTAGCTCCCTGTTTTCATGCACAAAACTGTGTTCCAATCATCCATTCTTATGCCACAAACCAGCTGAATAGTTTTCTTATGTTTCATAAATTTCAGGATCTGGAATTTGCATGGGGTTCAGCTGTGTGAGTTTAATCATACTTCAGCAGAGATCACTTGTTTGTATTCTGAATCACTTTATTCATGGGTACCTTGGTGGGAGATGGCAAAAGTTCTGGGATAAATATGAACTTTCGTCTAGCGAACCCTCACTTGACCTTTTCAAGTTGTGGTAATGTGGGGGTCACACGTTGAGAACTGCTGCTGAGAGACCCAAAAGAGGTTGTGCTAGAAAAGGAAAAAAGCCACATGACCTTTTATGACTTAATGTCATAAAAGAAGTACCATATCATGTGCTCTGTACGGTATTGGTCAAGATAGTCAAACCCTACCAAATTTAAGGAAAGGAGATAGAAATCATGCCTCTCAAGGAATACCAATATCATATTTATAATTTGCTTTCTTGTTGCTAGACTATTATGCATATTAATGACAGTCAGAATAGATTCATACAATAATAATAATGATAATCTGCAACCCATCAGCAATTTTGTGGAAAGAACAAAGAGGAAAGTAGAAGTGAATGATCTTTGTAAGATGAAGAGCCCGGAAGATACGCATCATATCATTTTAAAAGAAAATGACCTTTTTTTGCAGATCCTTATTGATGTATATAAAACTGGAAAGACCACCTAGAGTGTGCTTAAAAACACTTCAACCCAAGGAAGAAACTACTTTAATCAACTATCATTAATGTATGTTGATCTAAAACTAAGGATGCTTACAGTGGTGAGTCTTCACAAGCTACCCTTTGAGTTTTCCTTCTTAAACATTTACTTGTTGTAAAGTCAAACTCTTTAGTCTTTAGATTAAATTTTTAAGCATTCTCCACATTTATTGTCTTGCTTTGCATTTCCTTGTTAACTTTATTGGCAAAGTCCCTTAGTAAAAAAGAATGCAACTCATTTAACACAAGAAACTTAGTTTCCTTTGAAGTAGCCACAACAAACTCTGTTATAATTTACTCAGCTTTTTGGGATTTTAATTTCTTTTGGTACTTTTTAAAATTTTCTCAGTTCTCCTCATAGGGCACTTTTCTTATCAGAAAAGATACAAACAAAATAGGAACCTACCCATTCATGTTTTTCTCTCTCAACTAACCATCCTGCTACTTTATTCAGGATATAAATATATCCTGAATGTTTTATTATTTTACTATAAATAAATAGTAGAAGTGTTATTATTCTTGACTCCATGTTATCTGTTCTTACATTGTTATTATCCCTTTTGTTTGGTTATTTACACCTTCGTTGGTACAAAATTCCCCTAAGTGCATGTTGCAGAATTCAATTTCTTTAGTTGAATAACTCACGAGATGTTCACCAAGTAACTATTTAGCCAGGTGCAATTGTGGGTGCTGTAGAAACAGTAATAAGTGAAATGATTTCCACACGCATACTGAATGAAATGAACTTGAGAACATGTGAATGTAAGAACTTCTGCTTTAGATGAAAACTCTTTGGAGAGGAAGATGTCTGTAAAATTCATACATCTTTTGAACGTGAGCCAGAAATGAAGCATGACCCACTTGGGAATAAAAAAGCAAAAACCTACCACCTTTTGCAGTCATAGTGGGATAGCTGGTGGCTGCAATTTTAGCATTTTATCATTAATATCTTTCCAATTCTGTTGACCTCTCTTCTTAAAGCTTGTACTGTGAGGCCTGATGGGTTACCTCTGTACACACTTTTGGGTCTTTTTTCACTAATATTTTAGTATTGAAAGGAAAGCAAGATATGAGCACATTGTGGAGAGTTGAGAAATAACCTGTCTTTTCTCACTTTGCTCTGTTCTTTTTGCAGTTAAATGTTTATCTTAAATCTTACATATTATTTGAAGAAAACCTAAAGCTTATGTTAATCAAAGCTGATTGATGGCAATTTGTATCCAAATCCCCATATAGGAACAAGCCCTGTGTTTTCCTGTGTTAGAGAAGACCCTAGCCTTGAATAAAAAGTCATCTTTGTGCTCTCCCACTCCATTCTGTAAAAACAGCTTTGGAAGTCTAGAAAATATATCACAAGTATATTGAAAAGACAAAAGGCATGCAATGTTCTGTGTGTGTGTGTGTTTGTTTGTTGTGTATATATGTTGCTTATTCAATTTGTTAATCTTGGATTGAAGTTTTTCATATTTCTGTTTATATGTTGCTTACCATTTTATGTATTTCTGAAGTTTTTGACTGCTTTGGTATTATGGGAATTCTAGCCTCCTAAAATGCATTTTAATGCTCTTCTTCTCTGAAAAAATTTCTGTATTATTGGTGTTATTTCCCCATTAAATACTTGACAGAATTTAACAGTTACTCTGGTTCCAGAATTTTCCTTCTGGGTAGATACTTAAGAATTCAATTCCTTTAGTAGGAATAAGGCTGTTTAATTTATCTATTTCTTTCTGACTGAACTTTAAGGGAGCTTGTGTGTTTCAAAGAATGTGCTGGTTTTATTTAAGTTGTTGGATTTTTTTTTTTTTACTATACTACCTTCCACTTAGCTTTGATTATTTCTATTGTCCTTTATTTATTGATTGATTATTTTTTATTGCTTTATTCTTTCATTTTCTAACTCCACATGACAGAAGATTCTATTGTTAATTCTCGCCTTTCTTTTTTATTAGAAAAATAAATTTCATTAGCAAATCAATAGTGTTCAATTCATGGCACACATTTTGGCCTATTGTTTTAGATCATACAGTTCAAATTCGTTTCTTAATTCTATTTTGCCACCTTGTTAGACTCAGATTACTTTGATGTATGTTAATTTCCAAATACTTAAAATTGTTAAATTTTTGTTATTGATTTTTCAATGGCATCTCGTTGAACTTAGTGACCTTTACCTTTGTGACTTTTATGCTTCAACTTATTGATCATTGTTTTGCAGCTCAACTCTGAGCTTGCTCAGTGAGTATTCTGTGCACACTCAAAAAAGGGGCATTGTGCTCCTGCTGGCCAGAAGGCTGGAAGTGTCAGTAGTTTGGTAGGCTTGTTCACGTCTGTTGCTTGCTTGCTAATGTTCTCCTTACTCTGTTGCATACCGAAAGAAGAGTCTTGAAATAGTTACCTGTAGCTGTGGTTTATTTATTCCTTGATGCCATTTAGTTTAGAACTTGGACATTGGTCAAGTATAGAGTCATAATTTTATATAAGCTATGTATTATAAATTATCAAATTTACCATGATATCTTCCTATGCATGAAATGAATCTATTGGTCTCTAGTATTACATATTAGTTTATGGTTTGTCTAATATTAATATACACTGGTTTTTCCCTTGGATTCCTGTTTGTACTTTTCATTCTTTCAACTATTTGTGTTTGTATTTAAAGTGTCCTCTTTAAACAGTACAAAGTTGGATCCTCTGTTTCTATTCCATTTGACAGTCTCTATCTTTTTTATTTTAAAGAGAAAAAACAATAAAAACAATGATAGAGATTCTTCAAAACAAAGGTAATGAGAGATTAACAATGGTTAATGTATTGTGAATTGCTATCTTCAAAGTAGTTGCTCAGATTATAAGATATAGGCATGAAAAATTGATCAAATAATATAAGCACAAACCATTCTTTTCAATGAACTAATAGAAATTAGTAGGATAATTATCTTAGCTATCTTGTATATATAAAACATATATATTCTTTTCCTTTCTTCTTTTTTCCTTTCCCCCATCCCAGTTGTTCTTTCTTTTAAGCACTTTCTTCCCCTTTCACTATCATAATGTCTATTGTACATTTTGGATCTTATTTACTCTTTCAGTTTCTTATACTAGGGAGACAATATGATGTTTACACTTGTGAGTCTAATTTATCTCACTTATGTGCATGATCTCAAGCTGCGTTCATTTACTATAAAAGCCTCAAGATTATCTTTCTTTATAGCTGAGTAGCACTCCATCGGATAAAAAAAATACCCACATCTTTTTTATCCATTCCTCGATTGATAGGCATTTGGGTTGTTTCCAAGAATTAGCTATTACAAATTGTGCTGCTGTAAACGTGGGTGCACATATATTGCTGTGGTATGATGCTTTTAATTGTTCTGGGAAAATACCCAGAAGGGGAATATCTAGGTCAAATGGGACCTCTAATCCTACTTTTTTGAGAAATTACCACACTGATTTCCACAGTAGTTACATGAATCTATACACTCCCACAAACAGTGGAAACATGTCTATCACCATTCACTAACCTAAAATCAAAATGGGTCAAAGATCTAAATATTGAAACAGAAACACAAAATCTACTGGAAGACAAAGTAGGTAGAAATCTTGAAGACATAGGAGTAGGCAGAGAGTTCATGAACAAAAACCAAACTTCACTGGTAGTACTTCAAAGAATCAACAACTGGGATCTCTTCTTATTAAAAAGTTTTTGAACATCAAAAGAAATCACCAGCAAAGTGAAAAGACAACTTGCAGAGTAGAAAAAATTTTACCAACTCTGCCTCAGACAAAGGACTTTTATCTAGAATACATAAAAAATTGAGAAACTCAGGCCCCCAAATTGAACGACTCAATCCAAAAATGGGCATCTGAGATGAATACACAATTTTCAGATGAAGAAATACAAATGGCAAATAAATACATGAAAAAATGTTCAGCATCATTGGTCATTCAAGAAATGCAAAGAAGAAATCAACCAATAACAAACGCTGGTGGGCTGCTGTGAAAAAGACAATCTCTATCTTTTGATGGAACTATTTTAAATACTTTTGAATTTATTAATATTGTTAATACATGATTGAAGTTCAAATTTATTTTATTTATTTTCTGTTTCTCTCATTTTCTTTTGTTTCTCATTTTTTGACTTCCTTTATGTGAAATAAATGTCTTTTAATGTTATGTTTATTTTCTATTAGCTTTTTTTTTCCTGATAAGCAGTAAGTGTACATCTTTATGGGTATGTTATGATACTTGGCATATTTATACACTGGGTATTGTTAAGTTATATAATTGTATGTTGGTAGCATTTTCATTGTATATATTGATAAAGTGTACAAATGTCATAAACCTCAAATGAATTATTGAAACTTTTGCATTAATATTTGAGAACAGTCCTGTGTACCCATAAACACACACATATTATTTTCCCCACATATTTAACATTTCTGCTATCTTTTATTGCTTCTCATATATCAGAGTGACCATCTGGAATAATTTATCTTTGTCCTGTGAAATTTCTTTTAGTATTATGTTCTGAGGCTTGGATATACTAAAAATATATTTTGTCAGCTTCTATTCATACAAAAATGCTTTCATTTCATCTTCATTTCTAGTAGATAGGAAACACTTCATTGAATTTTTGTTTTCTCTTAGCACTTCAAATACTTCAATTTCTTCAGGCTGAAACTGCTTTGGATTAGAAGTAAGAGTTTAGAATCTAGAAAGTCTTCATATCATTGCTCTTTAACTTATGTGCTGACTGGGAAAACTTTTTAAGTCTAAAACACAAAAGATGTTCACATCTTACCAGGAAACGGTCTCCTTTAAAGGGATTGGCCTTTCCTTACTTGCGATCTGCTTATTATTGCTGATATTTCTGCATTTCCTGTATGAACGAGTATCTTCCCATTCAGCCAGGTAGATGCAGTGGAATGGGAGAAGTTCAGCATGGGTAAGAGGTAGATTTGTTCTTTTTCATTTTGTTCCTATCTTTTTAAAATCTCAGCTTTTCTGAGATTTTCTTACTTATGCGATATTTTCTGTAAGGATTCTATCATATTGGCTTTGATATCATGAGATGTTTCTTCTACCCCTTCAAAGTGACAAATGCAGTTTTGTGTGGCTACATTGGACTGCGGAGTGTTCCTTGGCTAAAATGATTTCAATCCACAGTTCTCAGTGTAATAGATGTGACTGAGTTACAAGTCTTTTGAAAATTTCTCCTTGTTTTGGTCATTTTCCCTTGCCTTTGAATTCTGTTTTTAATACAAGCAGTCAAGTTTTATAACTGTTATTTGATGGATGGGTCCAGTAGAAGAGGAAAAAGCAAGATAATAGAACATTCTGGAAAGAGCAGGGTAGGCTATGATGAGAGAGCCATGATAGCCTAGATTTTAGATTGTAGAGAGCTAATGCCATGTTATTTAACACTTCAATGTTTGCTTAGGAGAGTGCACTATAATCAAATGCTTTAATAGTTCTGCTGCGAAATGTATATTCATATTTATGAAATAAATTATGGTTATATATAATTTCATGTCCTACTTTTTTACATTTATCAGAATTGAGATATACAAAATGATTCTTTAAAATTGTAGATTATTTATATAAAAACAATACTATGATAGGATGATCAGAAAAACAGTAACATCATAGTTTTCAATGACTTTTTATCTTTTCTGTTATACTTTTAATTAATATGTTTATAAAAGTTTTACCATTTAGTTGATTATAAAATTATTTTAACATCTTCCCAAATATATATTGTCACTAGAATTTCTATTGGAACATTTTCTATTTCGATTTCTTCATTTTGAAGAATGTAATTGTACATAGTTTAGACGGAGGGTCAAGATCACATATCAGATGGTCATGGCCTTGCAGTCCTGCCTTAACAGCTGAATAATGACCACTAACTCATGAGCTATAGGTGAGGAAGACTGGCTACCCACATGATCACTACTGGCACTTGCATTTATCCTATGGAAAAGAAGATACTGTTAATGTGCTTGAAAGAGTTCTGCCTTTGGATATCTTCGTCTTGTTCATTCTGTCCACTTTGTTGAGTTCATTTCCATACACAAAGCAAAGGTAAACACTATAAACAACAGTTTAAATAAGTCTGTTTTAATGAGATTTGATAATGCCTACTAGTACATTTCCTCATTTTCATATACTTTTGTAAGATTAAGTTTTACTTCTCTTTTTTACGTTCGACTTGTTATTCCAGCAAGATCATCAGGGTTCTTGGTTTTGCTTCCTATTGTTCTTTATGTCCCTTAGTGATTCATCTATGTTTTTTTGACCCTGGTAGAGGTTGTACACATGAAAGACACAGGCAGAGTTAAGAAATGGAAGAATTACAACACAAAATTTTAGGCCTGGAATTTCTGAGGTACAAGTGGAGAGGTTTGTAAATGCCTTCATATAAACTGCCTTCCAATAATATTCTATCTAAATATGTAAAAAGAGAAAGTCTATATGTAAACTTGGTAGTTGGACCTGTGGGTAGCATTATGGAAATAAAAGCTCAAAAAATTACAGAATATATACATGTGCTATTTCCTGGCCTATTTACTGCAGAGCCATTTAGAGAGAAGTAGAACAGAAGCATGGTTGCTCAGCTAGATTCATCTGTAAGTTAGTTTGTCACATAATTCAGTATAGAATTCTATGATTGTCTCTGCTGTTGCATCACCTATAATGACATTTTGATACTGACAAACATGTATGCACATGCTATATTTGAATAGTAGATTTTTTTTTTAACAAGGAGTAGCCTCTGTTCTTTAATTTACTTTGGACAGTAACTTAGTGGAATCAAAGTCTATGAATTCCAGGTACCCTAGTGCTTATTAATGAATTCTGAAGAAATTCTGAAGAAATATGAGATTGTTGATTCTGGTGCTTTAAAAAGTCCAGCTTTTGTTAGTTATATTATTCTGACAGTTTGATACAATTAAATATGTGGTACCTCATCATTGTACAGATTATATTAAATATGCACACTTATTTAATATTTTGCATCTCATCATTATACAGTTTAAAATAACCGTGTATAGGTATTTTTTGCATGTCTTGTCATAGTGTGGCATTTATTTTTCAGGGTTTTTATCAATCAAGACAAGAAGACCCTTCATAATGGTAAAAGATCTGTTTCAGTGGTTGCAAAGACTATTCATTTGTAAACTTGGTGCTAAAATATATTTGTTATTTTTTTTAAATTTATTTTTATTTTTTATTTTTTTTTTTGCGGCACTGGGGATTGAACTCATGACTTTGCGCTTGCCGGGCAGGCACTTAGGCCGCTGAGCTAGATCCCCAGCCCTATATTTGTTATTTTTAAATGTACATTTTAAAAACCTTCCTGTAAAAACACACGTTCTCATGTTCTGTCAAATTTATCAACTTTTCCTATCAAATTTTTTTACTCACTAAGTGTAGATTGAAACTTATGAACAGATAACTGATAGAGTTTTAATTATCTCAACTAGTTATTGAAGTCTATGCATATCTTTAAATTAAAATGTGACTATTACAGATTACCATTAAAAAAAGTACAGAATCTCAAATGTGTCTACTCAGATCTTAAATACTCTAAATATGGTTTGGTTGATTGATCACAATTGCTAACATTTCTGTCAGAGTCCTTCTTGTTTTTAAAGAGAATAAAACCAGACAAAATAAAACTGAATGAAACCAATCAAAACAAAACAATGAATGTGACACAGGGTTTCAAAACAAGACAACAGGAAATAAACAATGGCTACCATAATGCCTCTTGTTATCTTCAAAATAGCTGTCCAGACCACCAGACATAGGCATGTAAAATTAACCGAACAATACAAGAACAAGTCGCTTCTTTATTTCAGTTGTTATGTTTTCAGAAATTTCAGGTGTGTGACTTCTGATTTCTACTATGTCTGAGTCTCCTGAACTTGTTCTGTGTGGAGTGGAGGTCTGAGATTGTATTTTGCTCTTTCATTTTGACATTTTTCTGTGTTCCTCTGAATCAGCCCATTGCTGCATCCTGGGTGTTTCCTGCATTAGCTGCCAGTCCTTTGGTGTAGTGGATTGGACTGGGATTCTTGGAGTAGTGGAGAGGAATGGTGGACCACAAATGCTCCCCCTTTGGTGGCAGGGCCTGGGGTTTGGCTTCTTCTCTAAGCTGGTGCTGAGCTCACCAGATCTTTCCATGCCACTGGCATGAAACCTCTGGGTGTGCTTTTTCCTATTAACTCCATTTGTTCACAGGTTTGGTTCAGCTCTGATGCTACTTTGCTGACTTTCTGCCTAGTTGATCTGTCTCTCTGTGGCAATGGGGTATTGAGCTTTCCTGTTACAATTGTGTTATTGCTTACTTGATTTTCCATGTATACCAATAACTGTCTTATA
This sequence comes from Cuniculus paca, assembly GCA_004365215.1. Classification (NCBI taxonomy): domain Eukaryota; kingdom Metazoa; phylum Chordata; class Mammalia; order Rodentia; family Cuniculidae; genus Cuniculus; species Cuniculus paca. Next base: position 736 of record RJWT010023673.1, on the reverse strand, counting down.
TAGTTGGGTGCCCCTGTATTAGGTGCATATATATTTATGATTGTTATGTCATTTATGCTGTCTCCAGCTTTCTTGTTGACCTCAATCAATATTGTGTTATTCTTCTTTCCTTGGCTTGTAACTGTTGGATTGGTTTCTCATGGTCTCTTAATGTTTTTAAGATATCTTTCTTTTCATGATCACTAGCTGCAATTCTGTCTTCAAGATCTAAAATTCTATCCTTTCCTTCATTCATTCTGTTGCATATATTTTCAATGGAGGTTTTAATCTCCTGGATCTCTGAATCTGATTCATGGATTCCATTTTTCTCCTATGTTGGCATTTTTTGTTTCCATCTTTTTCTAAGCTCCTCTATTCTTTTATTTTTGTCTTCTCTAATATCCTTGATTTTAAATATCATTTCTTTTTGTGCCTGAGAGATCATTTTCCTCCTATAGCCTTTTTCACTTGGTTTTTCACTTTTGTTGTAATCATTTCAGAAACTTCCAGTGTTTGACTTCCATCTTCATCCATCTCATTGAGTTCCAGGCCTGTCCTGGGTGGGCTGGAGGTCGGGGACTGCACCCCGCCTCTATGTCTTGCCATTCTATACCTTCTCTTTTTTCTTTCATTTTGTCTCCTATGTTGATGCCCACCAACCTCCCATGATATATAGCTCTACCACTAGCATTAAGGCCTCTTTCAAGGAGGAAAAGAGATCTCAGTTCCTCAGGGATGTCCTCTAGATGTAGTTGGT
>RJWT010023672.1:0-16723 GCA_004365215.1 Cuniculus paca | reverse complement strand
AGATGTTAGGTAAAAATAGAGCAGGTGGGAATTGAGGGTGGCCTGGCTAGGGCAGCAGTGACTTGATTACCCAGGTGTTTGTTGGTGCTGTTCTTGGAGATAGAGGGGGTTTTGGGAGATCTAAAATGAGGGGGATATCATAAGAAGTTATGCCAAGTACAGCATGGGCTACAGCATGGTGTGGTATGCAGTAAAGGATTAATCTTGCACCAAAGGAAGTCTAGCTTTTGTTTGTGGCTCCTTGGAGGTAACTGCTAACAGCTTGGCATGTTCTGCTTATTGGAGGATCTGTTCTGTTTATTGGAGGATCTCTGGGCCATGCTAAGAGGTGGGTAAAATCATGTAATGTATGGTGGGCCCCACCCTGGAAGGACTGTAGACTAAGATCTGTTAAGTGGGAAGTCAGTCACGTCTAAGTGAGTGAATTCCGAAACAAGCATTTGGACACTAGAACTCAGATGAGACTGCCTAGTTGGCAACACTGTGCATCCTTATGCCCTATAGCTGAGAGCAGTAAGCACTGTCCTTCCCACCTTACTGGGAGGGAGTACCATGGATAGAACTCTCCTGGGCCCAGTTGTGTTGCGCCTCTGTGCGTGGCTGCTTTAATCTGCGCCCTCTTGCTATTGTAAACTGCATCAGCTTTTAGTGGGCTTAATGAGTGGTTGGAGTCATTTGTCAAACCTTAGGTAGTCATGGGGCCCTTGAACTTGCATTGGGTGTCATAAGGGAGTGTACTTTTAGGGATGCCCAAACTTTGCAATGGAACTATATAAACTTGACCAAAGAAGCCATGAGGATCCATGTCATTCACTTTATTGGTCAGCTGAGTCTTGGGAGACCTGAGGAATGAAAAGATAATAAAGAGCCCTGTTGCCTCTTAGCAAGTGTCTTAGGGGATTTCTCTTCTCTTTTATACCAATATCACATTGAAAATTATCTCAAGTCTGGTGAGAGAGCTGCCTAGGTAAGGCAGCAAAGAGAAGCAGTCAACTACACAGCCTAAAGAGGCAGCAAAGAAAAGCAATGCCTTTAGTCATTGCACATTTTGAGATATGAGGGAAGAAATAACATTACTGATATGCCAACCACAAATATTACTTGCATTCTATTGAACCCATTCATCACTACATTAAAAAAGATGCTGACACAATTAAAAGGTGAGTGCCATGAATCCATCTTCTCACAGACAGTCTGCTCTGTGTGTGTGTGTGTGTGTATGTGTGTGTGTGTGTGTACTGACATAGATCTCATCCTAAAGAAAAAATGAATTGTGGCTTCAGGCAATTTTTTTTTGGTATGGTAGAGTCCTTTTATAGAGCTGATGGTTACTGTATGTGGGTGTTATGGTTGATACATTGTGTCAACTTGAGAAGTTTGGAAGTTTAACTGAGAGACTCAGCAGGGAGCCAGGATTCCTACTTTGTAAATATCCTCATCCTGTGCAAAGTAGGACAAGGAAATTTTGTGAGTGCTACACCTGCCCAGAAAGGGAGGTGGGTGGCCTGTGTACAATATAATGGAGGAGAAGAGGCTTGTTTTTGCCTCTCTTTTGCTCTGGCTGCTGCCTTAAAGTATTGCCCCTGTGCATTGCCACCCTGCCTTGGAGCCAACTGATTATGGAAAGAAATCTCCAAAAACTGTAAGCTAAATAAACCTTTTCTTCCCTAATTTTGGGCATTGGGTGTTTGTCTCAGCAATAAGAGAAAAGTAACCAAGACAGTGGGCTTATTTAAAATCGAAGTTTTTGACTGAAAATGAGAATGTGGCACTCAATTTTATCATCCTCTTCTCTGAGGCTTAAAGGGACCTTCAGAACATAAGCCAAGATCAAGCTTAGTTGCCATTTTAAACAAAGCTGTAAATAATTTTCCCTGGCATAGTAGAGGATTCTTGGGAACCTCTCTGAGTCCCTCTGTGGCTACAGAGGTTGTCATAAGGGTGCTGGATACAGACCGCTTGGGAGAGTGTGTTTTGCTTCATAGAGTCCACCAAGGACAAGCCACTGTTCTGAAGTTTAAAAACTGCACATTCCCCCCTGGATATCTTGATTTGGGTAAGAATTGTACTAGTTATTTATTTCAGCAAAATAAATTATTACTAATTTAGTGGCGTAAAGTAGCACACATTTACTATCCCATGGATTCTTTGGGTAAGAATCTGGGACCAGTTAGCTGAGTTCTGTACTTTAGGGTTTCATACAAGCCTGCCGAGTTGTCATTCAGGGCTGTGGTCTCATCTGAAGTTCAACTGAGGGAGGTTCTGTCTCTAAATCCATTCAAGTGGTTGGCAGAGTTCAGTTCCTAGAGAATTGTTTGACTGAAGGCTTCAGATTCTTTTGGGCTGTTGACGGGAAGCTATCTGCCATGTGGGCCTCTCCAACATGGTTGCTTACTATACAAAAGCTTGCAAACCAAGAAAACCATAAAAGATCTGCTGGAAGATGAAGACTGCCACTAAGTCTCATCCCACCTCCTCTACTGTGTTCTGCTGGCCAGTCCATATTCAAGGGGAGAGAACTGCACAAGTGTGTGAATGATAGGAAGCGAAGATCATTAGGGTCATTTTAGAGTGAGCCTATCACATAGAGAGTGTCCCCAGTTGAGGGAGTCACAATAATATCCCCTTTTGCAAAGTACGCTGGATGTTTCTTAGCATTAAAAATATTTGTGGATACAGGAAGCAGGCAAATTATAGCCTTCAAGAAACTGTTACGTCTTGGCAAATTTATGGCTTTGCATTTTCATGTTATGGTTATATATTTCAGTTTATTCACTCATATTTCCTATGCAGTCTTATTTTCCATTCTTTTTGAAACAATCTATTATTTTCATTCCTTGTTCATCACTAATCTAAAGTGGGGGGGGGATGTCAAATTGGAACTGGGGAAGAGTTTAGATTCCTCAAGGTTGGGCAGAGTAGAATTGAGTTGGTGACAGTATTGTGTCTGCTGATGGCAGCTTTCTGACCTTGGCTTTTCTCAGTTTTACCACTTCCCTTTTAAGCTTGTGAAACCCTGAGTCAGACCTTCACACAGCTCCAGAGTTGCTCCCTACAGTTGTTGTCTTCATGAAAAGTGATCTCCAGGCAATTCCAGCCCTATCCTTTGGAATTTTAAAACCTATTGAATTTGTTCCCAGTAGTCTTTTTTGTAGTTTCAAATGACATTCTAACCAATGACAAATACAAAGCACCTGTATATCTTTTTCAAGGGAACAGTCATCTCAAGGATTAAAAAAATGTTGGCATTGGTTTAAATGAAGAGTTTAGTTTATTCAAATGCCCAATCACATATCCACCTTCTACTCACTCAAGGACTCATTGTTCAGTGACAAGATATCAAATAAAAGTTGATGCTTTTACTGATCCCTGTCCTTCATGGCCTTTCTCCTTAGGGCTCACAAAGTGTCTGCATACTGTTCTATCCTCTCACCTCCATTATTTGATATGGGATTAATATTTACTATGCCTGAACACAGGGAGCCAAAGGCAATTTTTTAAGTCTAATCAAATCAGTATCTTCTCCTGGAGACCCAGGTGTGACCAAGACTCTGCCTGCATGGGTTTGAATCCAAGAGTATACAAGAATCTTCTCTTTGTAATCTAGTCGGGGTAGTGGATATATAAAGGGAGGTGAAAAGAAGGAACATTAGGAACATGAAAAATAGGGTGGTTAGAGTCCTTAAAAGAAAACAGAGTGGCCCCTCCCTCCACTCAGAGGACACTGGGCTGCCTATGAGAGCACTGGTGACCCCTCCCTCCATCTGGAGGACCTCAGTAGGCCTGCAAGAGTGCCCCAGTGACCTCTCTCTCTACCTAGAGAACCCTGGGTGGCCTGTAAGAGTGCTGGTGACCCCTTCTTCCATCCAGAGGACTCAAGGTGGGCAGAGCACCAGTGACCCTTCCCTCCACCCAGAGGACACGGGTGGGCCAGAAAGAGTGCCAGTGACCCCTCCCTTCATCTGGAGGAACCCAGGTGGGCCTGTGAGACTTCTAGTGACACAGTTGGGCCCCAGATGGGGTGTACACCATGGACAGGTGGGTCTGATGGCCTGGAAAAGTCAGAAACAGCAATAACAGAATGAGCCAGAGGTTGGTTCACATCAATACTCCTAGGTTAGTCAGTGCAGGAAGAATGCAGGACTCACCCAACTGGCTCCACAGGAGGAATTCAGGTGACTAGCCTCTCCCCTACACTGTGGGACTTGGTGACTGGATGAATGCCAGTCACATAGTAGGACCTTAAGATACACACGATGGACAGGAGAGACTAGCGAGATTGAACAGACTGAAGTATGAACCAAGAGGTGAAAATGACAAGACAAAGAAGCAAAATGCAATCTCAGAGCTCCAGCCCATCCAGAACAAGTACTAGATATATAAACATAGAATAAATTGGAAGATACACACCTGAAACTTTTGAAAAGATAGCAAGTGAAGTAAAGAAATAAATTCATGAAGTTATAGAGGAAATCAGATCAGAAATAACTGCTCAGGTAAAAAAAAAAGACAACCATAATGCAGGAATTATTCAGCATAGCTAGAGAATAAATAAATAAAAAAATACAGTAGGTTAGGAAAGTGATGGAAACCTTGAATGAACAATATAGAGAAGAAATAAAGTGCAAGAAACAGATTCAAAGAGATATCCAGGAAATTAAAAATTCCACTGAAAGCTGGCAAAACTGCTTGAACAAAACTGAAGATAAACTTTCAGACCTTGAAGACAGGATCATGGCTAACAACTACAAAAGGAAAGAACTCTTAAAAATAACAAGGAGCCATGAAATAACAATTCAACAGCTCCAAGATGATGCAAAGAAAAACAATATAAGACTGATAGATATCAATGAAAAAATCAAAAGTCAACACAAATGACATAAAAAACACTATTTGCAGAAGTAATAGCAGAAAATTTCCAAAGCATGGGAATAAAAACTGACATACAGATAAATGAGGCATATAGAATTCCCAACACCTGTAACCAAACTAAATCTATACACAGACATATAATAATCAAGATCCCAGAAATTCAGTATGAAAACAGAATATTAAAAGCTGTGAGAGAAAAGAAATAGATCACCTATCAAGGAAAGACCATTAGAACACAGCCAACTTTCTCAACACAAACACTCAAGTGAAGCCCTGAAACAAAACAATTTGTACTCCAGATTGATGTACCCTGCAAAACTATCTTTCAAAATTAATGGAGAAATAAAATACTTTCATGACAAAGAACAAATGAAGAAATTCATGTCCATAAACCAACCCTAGAAAGAGTACTGAAAGATATTCTAGATAGAGATAAAAGTGACCACAACTCCCAGAACAACAACAGAAAGAAACCACCAGTCAGGGCAAGTAATTAAACAGAGGGGAAAAGCATGAAACCAACAACAGGAAAGTAACTTGACAAAGACAAGCCAATACATATTAGTTATAATGATCAATGTAAATGGCCCAATTCACCGATCAAAAGAAACAGATTGGCAGAATGGATCTAGAAACATGATCTGACAATATGCTGTATACAAGAAACACATTTGACTCAAAAAGAGGCTCATAGACTGAAAGTCAAAGGATGGAAAACAGTGCTCCACACAACAGAAACCCAGAAAAAAGTAGGCATAGCTATTCTGTTTGCAGAAAATGTGAACTTCAAACCAAAAATAACCAAAAGAGATAAGGAAGGTCACTACATACTTCTTAGGGAAAAAATTCAAGAGGGAGAGATAACAATCATAAATACATATATGCCCCAAATATGGGAGCACTGAACTATATAAGACAAATATTAATAGACAGGAAAAATCAAATAAGAAATAACATGATTGTAACAGGAGACCCAATACCCCATTGTCACAGAGGTAGATCAACTAGACAAAGTGTCAGCAAAGAAATAACAGAACTGAATCAAACATGTGAACAAAAGGACTTAGTAGATGTTTACAGTGTTCCACCCAACAACATTAAAATACACATTCTTCTCAGCTGCACATGGGATGTTCTCTAAAATAAACCATATACTAGCTCATAGAACATGCTTAAATAAATGCAAAGGAATTGAAATTATCCCATGCATATTATCTGACCATAATGAGTGAAATTGGAAATTAGTGGCAAAAGAAACTACAAAAATTCCATAAACACATGGAAATTAAATAACACCCTCCTGAACAACCAATGGGTCACAAAGGAAGTTAAAGAAGAAATTGATATCTACAATCAAATGAAAATGGAAATACAATGTACTGGAACCTATGGGGCACAATGAAAGCAGTCCTTAGAGGGAAATTTATAGCAGTAAATTCTCACATCAGGAAAACAGAATGAATACAAATAAACAATTTAATACTGCAATTCAAGCTCTAGAAAAAGAAGAGCAAGTCAAGACCAAAGCTCATAGAAGGGAGGAAATTATAAAGATCAGAGCAGAAATTAATGCAATTGAGACTAAGGAAACAATACAAAGAATTAATGAATTGAGAGTTGGTCCTTTGAAAAAATAAATAAAACTGATAAACACCTAGCCAATCTTATCAAGAAAAGGAAATGAAAAATTCAGATTTTTGCAATGAGGAATGAAAAGGGTGAAATCACTATAAATCCTGTGGAAATTCAGAAGATCATTAATACCTACTTTGAAAATCTTTACTTACATAGGCTGGAAAACACAGAAGAAATGGACAGATTCCTAGAAATGTATGAATTACCAAAGCTGAATCAAGAAGATATAAAAATTTTGAATGACCCAATATCAGTTAATGAAATTGAAAATGTAATTAAAAACTTACCAACAAAAAAAGCCAAGGTCCTGATGGATTCACAGCTGAATACTACAAGAAATTTAGAGAAGATTTAACACCAATACTCCTCAAACTCTGTAATGAAACTGAAAGGGAAGCAAGACTTCCTAACTTATTCCTGGAAACAAGTATTACTCTGATACCAAAACCAGAGAGAGACCCAGCCATGAAAGAGAACAGCAGGCCAATCTCCCTAATGAACATAGATGCAAAAATTCTCAATAAAATACTAGCAAACAGAATGCAGCAAATCGTCAAGAAGATTATACACTGTGACCAAGGGGAATTCATCCCAGGAATACAGGAATGGTTCAACATATGCAAATCAATAAATACAATACACCATATCAACAGAACCAAAGACAAAAATTACATGATCATCTCAATAGATGAAGAAAAGGCTTTTGATAAAGTCCAACATTCATTCATGATAACAAAAAACAAACCCTACAGGAAATCAGAATAGATGGGCTCTACCCCAATCTGATGAAAGGCATCTATGACAAACCAACAACCAACATCATATTAAATGAACAAAAGCTGAAAGCTTTCACTCTAAAATCAGGAACAAGACAAGGATATCCACTATCACCACTTCTATTCAATGTAGTTCTGAAAACATTAGCCAGAGAAATTTGACAAGAGAGAGAAATAAAAGCAATAAGGATAGGAAAGAAAGAAGTTAAATTATCCTTATTTGCAGATGACATGATACTCTACATGGAAGACCCCAAAAACTTCGCCAAAGACTACTAGAGTTAATAATCAAATTCAGAAGTGTAGCTGGATGCAAAGTCAATACTCAAAAATCAATAGCAGTCCTGTACCCAAATGACAAACTAACTGAGAGAGAAATTAGGGAAACAATGCCTTTCACAATAGCATCCAAAAACTTGAAATACTTAGGAATCATTCTAATAAAGCATGTAAAAGATCCATATATTGAAAATTACAGTACTCTGAAAAAGGGGATTGAAGAAGATATCAGAAAATGGAAAGGTATCCCTTGCTCATGAATAAGAAGAACCAATATTGTGAAAATGCTATACTCCCAAAATTGATACACAGATTTAATGCAATCATGATCAAGATATCATTAGCATACCTCACAGATCTAGACAAAACATTCTTAACATTCATTTGGAAACAGAAGAGACCTAGAATAGCGAAAGCAATCCTGGGTGACAAAGTAAGGCAGGAGGCATCAAAATCCCTGACTTGAAATTATACTACAAAATGACTGTGATAAAATCAGCTTGATACTGGCAAAAAAAAATTTGACTTGAGGATCAGTGGAACAGATTAGAAGATGCGGACGTAACTACAAAGACACTCAGCCATCTTATCTTTGACAAAGTTCATGTTCACTGGAAGAAAGATAGACTCTTTAATATATAGTGCTGGAAAAACTGGATTTCCACATACTGAAGACTAAAACTAGACCCATATCAATCACCATGCACTAAACTAAAGTCAAAATGGATCAAAGATCTAAATATTAAAACAGAAACACTAAATATACCAGAATACAAGGTATGTAGAAATCTTGAAGACGTAGGGGTAGGCAAAGAGTTCATGAACAAAACACAAACTGCATGGGAAGTACCTCAAAGAATCAACAACTGGGATCTCATTAAGAAGCTTTTGCACGTGAAAAGAAATCACCAACAGGGTGAAAAGAAAACCTACAGAATGGGAAAAAAGTTTAGTCAACTGTCCCTTAGACAAAGGACTTATCTCTAGAACATACAAAGAATTGAAAAGAGTCAAGTACCCCAGATTCTAAGACCCAATCCAAAAATGAACATGTGAGATGAATGCGCACTTCTCAGATGAAGAAATACAAACAACCAATAAATATATGAAAAAATATTCAACATCATTGGTCATTTGGGAAATGCAAATTAAAACAACACTGAGATTCCAACTCATCCCAGAAAGAAAGGCTATCATCAAGAAATCAACCAATAAACACTGGCAGGGATGTGGGGAAAAAAAGAATTCTTTTCCACTGTTGGTGGGAGTGTAGACTGGTACAACCACTGTGGAAATCAGTGTGGAGATTCCTCAAAAAACTAGGATTAGAGGTCCATTCCACCCAGTTATTCCGCTTGTGTGTATTTTCCTAGAAGAACTGAAAACATCATGCCAAACTGAAATATGTGTATTCGTGTTTATAGCAGCACACTTTGTAATAGGTAAATCTTGGAAACAGTTCAAATGCCCATTGACTGAGGAATGGATAAAAAGATGTGGTCTTTTTATACAATGGAGTACTACTCAGCTACAAAGAAGGATAAACTTGAGGGTTTCATAGATAAATGGATGCAACTTGAGACCATACTCATAAGTGAAATAAATCAGCCTCACATGTGTAAACACCATATTGGCTCCCTAGTATAAAAAAACTGAAAGAGTAAATAAAACCCAAAATGTACCATAGATACTGTGAAAGTGAAAGGGGAAGAAACTGCTGAAAAGGAAAGAACCACTGGGATGAAGGAAAAGAGAAAAGAAAGAAAAGGTTTATTTTCTTTTATCCAAGATAGAAAGCTATGCTACTAATCTCTATTAGTTCATCACAAAGAACAGTTTGTGCTTTCATTGTTTGATCAATGTTTCATTCCTATATCTTGTGATATGAGCAACTACTCTGAAGATAACAATATGCAATATATTAACCATTGTTGGTCTCCAATTATTTTGTTTTGAAATTCTGTACATTGTTTTTTTTTCATTTTAAAATAAAAGAAAATAGCTTTGACATACACACACAAACAAAACAAAACAACAGTACTCGATAGATCCCTGAGTTTTGGGTGGGGTTGTAGGGGTGGGTTTATATGGGTTACCATATGTAGATTTCCTTTGGGGAAATTTTTAAAAATAAAAATGATCTACCTCCTTTTCTAGATATTTTGACTCGAGAGATCTAGATAGGCTTATCTGCATCTGACGGAGCATTTCTTACAATTCAAATGCTGGAGGTATATGAAATATTATTTAGAAACAGGGAACTTAGCAAAGTAAACAGATCACAGGCAAAAATAATCCAAGGGATGAATTCCCTATTTGTTTTCCCCTTCATTTGTTTCAGATATGTAATCACCAACACAATACAATCTACTCATTGTTTTTGACTAGAGGTAGAACGATGACAATGTGTATTAAATGAGGGAAACTGGAAAGCTGAAATTAAACTGGTTACTTAATTCAACCATTCATATATTCCAACTCAGGAGCCTTCATTCACTTCCTTTGTTTTCTTTCATTCAAGAACCTAGTCACCTATACTTTATGAATGAGAATCAGCAGCCTTTCACAACTAAAGAAATAATGTTGCCTTTGGACAACCAGACAATGTTTCCTCTATATCTGTGTCTCTAAATCATACCCTAAGTACCCACTGCTGTTATTCTCCCTCAGGGAAAGCAAACCAAAGTTCTGGAAATACAATATTCTAAAGCATGGAAGCCATGCTCTACTAAAAAAAGAGCAAGGAACAAAGTAATGAGCATATATAATATAGTAAATATAATATAATTCAAAAAACAGTATAATCAAATACCCATCTGTAAGTGTGCATGCATGTATATTATGTTTGTATGATGTCATGTTTTACTACTTTTATGAAATAGTATGATATATTTATGAGAATAAGTGGAAGACAGATTTCATGCTATTATTTTTTTCATCTTTAATGGACTGGGGTTCAAACTCACTGTGGGGAAACATTACTTTTACTTTTTAGATCTTTGTAGTATTTTACTCTTAACCATGCAGTTTGATTCTTGGTATTAAATTTTTTTAAAAAAATGAAACATTCCAGCATATAATTACTGCAAGGAAAATCAAACTTTCAGAGACTAGGTTTCAGGTAAAGTAAAAGGAAAAGGCTAATTTTAGGTGGATGTACCTCAGGTAGCTTCTTGTCAAATGTTTTTTGTTCATTGCCTTTCTAGACTGGAGATGCTGGTGATGTGGAATGACCTACTGTCTGCTTTCTTCTTTCCTCAATGTGTGTTGCTACAAGGACACTGTCACTAAGACGCCTGAAGCTGACCCCCAAGGTTTTAACTTTTATGACCAGATAGATCATTGATCTATTCCTGTCAAGTGGCAGCTGATAGGGAATCTGGTTTCCATTAACCTATTTGAATGTTGTGTGCATGAGGATTCTGATTTTTCCTTGCACTTAAGAACACAGAATTGAAAATGTTAGGTGCTTCTCTTACTATTGATAGAACTGTCTATGTATTTTGATTTGAATCAATTTGGCTTCCTCGATGATTCTAAAGATCAGACACTTTTTTATTCTTTTAAAACTCTGGGAATTTTTCATGTGCATTTGTTTTGGACTCAATCGTGTCAATATCATCAAAGTTAAAATTCTTGCAAATTAAAAATCTGAACTCTAAGAATTCAGTTATCATCTTTCATTTTTAAAAACAATTGAATAATTCCAAAATTACTCTTTTCAGGACTTGCAAAACTAAAGAAAGGAGATAATCCTGTTGTAAAAAATGTGTACACAAGAGAGAAAAAGAGAGAAAAGGCTATTTTGGTAAATGTAACAGGAAACTACAAAAGTACATAGATTTAGCAACATTTCCCCAAAAGAGAATATGATGATTAATTACACATCTTAAAGTATATATTGTCTAATTGGTTAGTATTCTTGATCTGTGTACTTAGATTTCTACCTTAAATTTTGGTGCTTATCACAACTAGCTCCTCTAAGTTGTATAAGACTTCATAAAAATTCTGTTTATGAATATGAAAAAGATTTTGAACAAAGAAATAGATATATTTTGTATACCTCTGGAAAGAGTTAATAAATTAGAATATGAGGTCTAAAGGAGCAAGTACATTTACCAGGTTAAATTTTATAACATTATAAAAATATTAAGTGCTCATAAAATGTATGAGACGTGATAAAAATATGATGTGTATTTAAATAAAAAATGATTATAGTAAAAGACAAATTGCCATTACTTTCAGAATACTCTCCCTTAGTTTGGACACCCTTATCCCATCATTCTTCACCCTTTCTGAAGCAGTTCTGGAAGTCCTCTTTCATATCTTTAGTTACACAGTCGTGATTGCCTTGATGCCCTGAATAAATTCCAATCAGTTACTTTTTATGGTCATTTTGACTTTGGGGAAGAGCTAGAAGGCATATCGTGCCTGATGCAGTGAGTAATGTGAATGAACACATACAATAATGTTTTCTAAAAAAATGTATGATTAGTACATGTTTTCAGTATGTAATAAATGCATTCATTGTGCATAGTTGATACATGTACATGACACATTTTAATCCTCTTTACATTCCCTCCCCCTTCCAATATCCCTTAGTCCCCTTACCATTTTGAATGGCACTTGACAGTAGCATTTACCATATTTTTTATCACACCTACACAGAAACAGGACCTCTAGAACAGCTTCAGAAAGTGACAAGAATAATAAGATAAGTGTGTGTGAATTAAGGGGAAGGTTTTTAAAAGGATCAATGGCAATGTGTCTTTTATTGTAATAAATTTTTAAGCACTCACCATATTTTTTTGATCACTTCTTGTAAACTAAGATAAACTAAAAATTCTGTATATGACTAAAATTACTTGACCATATGGGGAAATTTTCTTGCTAAAGTGTAGCGTAGGGAGAAAAAGATTTAACTGTAAGTTTTGTTAATGGACTTAGCTACTAGGTTGGAAAATAAAATGCAAAAATTTGGTCTTAAATGTATTAGATGTTTTAATGTATGACAATATGAAGATATCAGAACACCTCTTTTAACATTCATAATCAATATAACCCTGAAAATCAGACTAATTTAGTAATGAATTTGTTAAAAAAATAACCTAATCTCTTTCTTCTATGCCAGTCTTGGATATATTTTTTTCATGAAAAGTCTAATTGTTTGAATTTCTAAATCCTATCTATTGGTTTAACTGGTTGGATAAACTAACATGACTTTATTAACATTATGAAATCACAAACTATGTATTTGACTAAATTAAATTATAAAAGATAAAAGATAACTTCTTTACTTGAAGAAATATATAATGTTACCATGGAAAAAACAGCTACTTAATTCCAGCTTTCTGCTTTCAGGTTTTCTGAGTGTGGAGAAAAACAGTTAATATCTTTGTTAAATATAGTAATTAATAAAAAATGTTGAGATTATTCTGGCATAACACTTTACAAAGTATATGTATAGAAGATCATGGGAATGTTTTGTATATTTATTAAGGGAATTATTACAGTTTTTTAAAGTGGCAAATCACATATATAAACATGTATGTACAACCCATTAATACATTTATTTTACTTATGCATACATTACATGCACATAATATACATATATATTTTCATACATGTATATTGTATATGTAATTTACCCTCTTAACTGTGACAATTTCCTTTATAAACATGCAAAACATTTCTATGATCTTATGAATATAAAGTTATTTTTTGTGTTATACCAGTATATTCTATATATATGTGAGTGTGTATATATATAGCTATATATATACCTATATACATAGTCTTGTATATTACATAGATGAAACAATCACAAACATAAAGCAAAATTGGGAATAGTACAAAGATTTTTCACTTCCTGGGACATTTAAGAGTAATTTGCCAATCTGATTCCCTATCATTCTGACTAGTATATACAATATTTTCTATAAACAAAGCCATTCTTCCCATAAAACCATACAACTATCAAAATTGGTAAACTAATCTTGATGTATTATTACCATATAGTCCCTGAACTGCATTCAAGTTTCTCAAAAATACTCTTTATAAGAAAATGATCTGGTTCGGAATCACAAGGTACACCTTCCTCTCCCTTTCCCCTTCTTTCCATTATTTTAATTCATTCTTATTTTATTAATGGGTTATAATCTATTTCTACCATCATTTCTATTGCTTCTAATTGGGTCCTTGAGAGCAAATCAGTTCAAGATGTCTCTTTTGTCCTTTTGATATGTTTCATCATCTTGGAGTACTTTGTAGCTTTCTGGCACAAGCTGTTTTAGGCATAAATCATTTCTCTAAGGAGCTTTAGTTCACTTTTGTGCAGAATAATATTCAGAAACCCATGTTTTTACTGAGGTGTTTCTGATCCCGGACCATCTCTCCGTGAATAGAGCTAGACAATATAGCTAGTATATTACACACATATATACACATGCACACATGTATGTAAATTATGTATACATACACACCTTCACACATATGTATCTACCTGTATCTTGAAAATCACATGTGAACACCAGCATCTCTAATTTCAACCCAACATCACAAATTTAATTTGAGCTTTCTTTTCATTATGTGTATTATTCTTTTCTCTGACACTGAAACTGACTTCCATTTATCCACTATGTATGTACTTAACTGCTCACTCTTTCTGTCTGTAACTGTTCTCCTATGCATTCTACCATCTGCACTTGGAACTTGACTGGTGTTCAGCCCTGGTGCTAATTCTTCTGTGACATTACTTGACAATCCTTCCCATATCAAAACTAATTAAAATGTACATTGTTCTGATACAATATGACTTTGCCTTATTTTTTTGCCCTTATTTTGTTACTTACAGCTTATTTGACTAAAAAAGCCTAAACTAAAAAGGGGTTCAAGAGTTAATACCTATACTGCTTGGGACTACATCTTTAGGATTGGTGGTGAGTTTGACGTGCTGGAAAAATAGAAGAAAAAATCACTTATGAGAAGAACTTCAACCTCTGAAGAAAACTCTCAATCTTTAAGATTAAATCTAAAATAAATGTCCCAAATAACTAATAGACAAACAAGTATCCACTGTCCTCGCAGACTCCAGGATTCTGCCAAGGCAGCATCACCACAGGTTCTATGTGAAAATCAAAATGACCGAGATTTCCAGAGGAGTTCGCTCTACACTGAGCTCTAATATCAACAACACAATGCACACCTGGAAACTCTGCGCTCTTACTTACGACATGCTTCCATGAGCACCTAAGTGTCTCCTGATGCTTCCTCTAACACACTCCACCTGGTCATTATTCTCTGATCTTGCACTGAGATTAGCATTTTTCTTGAGTTTCCTGGTATGTTCACCCTGCACCTTCTCATGATTGCTGGTTCTGACCTCAACTCATTGCTAAATCTCATACCTTGTCCTCATTCCTACTTCAGCTTTGCGATCTGCACTTGCTTGGGTTCCTGACCTGGCTGCAGTGCTAACCAGGGCAGGAACTTCTTTCCTTTTACACGAGAATGAAAGCATATGGTATAGAAGCTAAGCATAGTCTAGAACATTTTCGCCTTGTAATATAGAAAGGCAAATCCCAGAACTATTCTTTAAAGGAGGGTTAGCATTTTATTTGGATGGGAGACTCCTATGATTTGCACAAGGTTATATTTAATCTGACCAATCTGCTGCTTTATACTGTAATTTTAATATTTTTTTTTAAAAAGTGATATTATTTGAGAGAATTCCCTGTGCCAAAGTATTTTTCCTGAGGTCATTCACAGTGTCTCATGTTTGCACAACAGAGATTCATTTAATGAGAAAGGGTACTTTAAAATATTTTTAGTAATAAAGGGCCCTCCATGAAAATATGAATCTCCATAGGGGGACTGTGAGGCCCAGAGAGGTTCTGGACTTCTGGAGATAAACTCCTTTTCAGAGTCAGCCTGTGTCCTGCCCACTATTTTTGTTTTAACTTTGCAAATATGTTTTTTACTGTTCAGTGTAGGATCATTATTGAAATGGTGGTGTCTTAGTTACTTTTCTCTCCTTGCTGAGACAAAATACCTAACACCCAAAGTTAAAAGGGAAAGGTTTGTTTGGCTCACAGTTTGTAGAGGTTTCAGTCCATAATCAGCTGGCTCCAAGGCAGGGTGGTGCATGGCAGAGGGGTAACAGTTCATGGCAGTGAAAGACAGCAAAAGCAATGAGAGAAAAAGTGGGATACAAACCCTTTCTGGCCCCTCTATCTTATCCAGACTGCTAGGGTTAGGGCAGTGTCAATCCAGGCAGTGGATCGGTCCAGTAATCACCCACCCTTAACTATAGTGCCCTTATTTCTAGCATTAAACCATGAATCAATCATAAACTCTAGATTGAGCTACTTCCGAAAAAGCCTTATTTAAAAATACAAGAGGTTTAGGGGGGACATCTAAACACAAACCAAAACAGGTGGTTATGAATATGGAAAATTAAAAGGGAAGCAGTTATTTTTATTGTTGGGACAAATACATGTAGCTCAATTAATCTGTGTGAGTTGCATAAGATGCTGGCAAAGAAGGGTTTTCATTTAATTTAAAGAGTTCCCAGGATAAAATGATCTTTAATGTTAAATAGAACCACCTGTCAAGGTAGGGAGTCCAGAAAATAGGGATGGAGGCTGGTTTTTGAGATTTCAAGGGCAGCTTTGGAGGCAGAGTTGCTGCCCTAAGCAGAGGGTCGAAGAGTCGGGACAGATGGGCATCTGACTCCAATCTCCTACATCACACCTGCAGCCAGCAGAGCAGTCTTGGTGCCAGTCATCACCTTGGGGCAAAGGGAAGCCATAGGGCTGTTGACCCCTCTGAGTGGTGTGACAAGCACCCCTACTTTGCTTCTGTCTACTCATTGCCTTATAGCCCAGGAAGTGGCTTGCTTTGCCATACCCCATAACACATGAATTCACCAAGCGAACTTGTACCTGACCCCTCAACAACCACCCCAACAGCTGCCAGCTTTAAAGATGCTTAGAGCTCTTGCTTCCTAGGTGGAACCCATCACTAAGTAGCTGGCGGAGTTAATGTGTGATTCTGAAGGATAACTGTGAAGTATTCATGTGGCTTGCAAAATCCAAACCTATTATAGTTGATCCCTTAAACCACAGGTTGTAAACCAAATACAGTTTTTTTTAGTTGCTTGT